>JAXIVJ010015126.1:5000-32528 GCA_036785665.1 Chirona hameri
AATACATGTGATCGAGACGTATGCGGTGAATATGTGTACCAAATTTAAAGTCGATATCTTTAAAAATGACAGAGTTATGACCTTTAAATGACCAAAATCGACCACTTCTCACAGCATTACTATGACAAAAAACGCATTTCCATTTTTGCTTTTTACTTATATTTATATGGAACAAACAATGTTCCAAGGTCATTTTTCGCGTTCTATACGAAAAACAAACCCATAAACATGTGTTACAACGCCTAATGACCGTAATCTGCAGTTTGACCTCGTGACCTCGGATGACCTTGACCTGACCCAAGGTCATAAACAGCTTAGAAAGGTACTTAGAAGTGTCAGACACACGAATCATATCGATTTATCAACGGCTTATGCGTTTAATATCGCAATTGTGCGCGACAATTCCATCCATAGAGACCTTTTGACACGGTCAAACATTTTGTACTTGACCTGACCTGTGACGTCATCGGTGACCCCGAGGTCAACAATATTATGTTTCCCTCGATAAATTTCCCAGGGATATCAAATGCCGTTTGAATTTTTACATTCGGTCCAGTAGTTCCGGAGATCAGAGGGGGGGGGCAAAAAATAGCCCCCCCAGTAAGTCGCGTTATGAAATATACCCCAGTAACTCGCGGGTTAACTGGGGGGGGGGGGGGGAAATTCCCCCCAGTGAGCCGTTTTGCCCCCCAGTCAAGAAATGTTGCCCACCCTGATTTCAGTATTTCAATGTCATTTTTCGCTTGATAGGTATTCAATTAAAATAAAATATTTTTACCTGGTGATAAATGTATACAAATCCAATGCAAATGTCATAATATTCCTAAGTTGTAGTATTTCCAAGCCAAAATAAGTATCTTCACATTATTTCCGGAATATCTTGAATTTTAATATCCCTTGAAACAATTGCTCATTGGCGGCAGTGGGGGGATCGGGGGTTGTTGGATCAGGAACATCGCCACACAATTTGGAGTGGGTGGGGGGCAACTGCTGATCCGATTGTTTTCAAATTTGGAGTGTGGTTACCCCGGGAGGAGGGGGGGGGGGGGGCGCGGTGAGACCCTCAGGGTTTTCAAGGATAGAGGAAAAACTGCGGCGCGCAGCGCCACCGTTTTTGTCATAGCTGTTCGGGCACCAATTGTCCACATTAAGTTAAAAAATACCTCGGGTCATCTCAGGTCAGGTCACCAGACCAGGTCACGTGACCCCAGCTCCAAAAAAAGCTTGTGGTCACACCATAGCCACAGTTTTTGGCCGATTCGACATCGTACATGCAGGATTTCATAAGGTCCTATGTACCTACAATTCGTGTATCTCAGATGTTTGATATCAGTGACCTAAGGTCGGGTCAATTACGTGACCTACCCATTATAAGTCAATGGGGAAATATTCAAATGCTTCCTATTCTGAGGATACGCACGATATCAGCCCAATTCCTTCTAGATCATGTTATTATAGGACATTCTTGAAGACCCAGGTGCAATTTTCGTTCAGTGACCCCTACAGGGTCAGCCGAGGTCAGCCGAGGTCACCAACACTTTTGTCAATAACTCTCGACAAAACAAGGATAGATAACTGAAACTGCCACCAATGTGTTTGTCTCGTCGAGGCACGTCTCCCAATGTGCAACATGACCTAATTGGGTCACCACTTGACCTTGACCTGAGGTCAAATATATAAGTTGACCTAATTTAGTCACCATGAATATGATTCGAAGCGCCTTAATGAGACAAACACGATGACGTCAAAATTGCTTCCTTATCATGTTCAGGTAAAAAGTAATTTGTGAAAACTCTTTTGCTAAAAAATAGTTTGTTTACATTTGATGAGCTCTGGAGCCTAAACTATTGATCTGAGCTAAAATCTGAGGACACGTGGTGATCCGTGGCGATTTAGTTTCCAAGAGTTTCCCATTGCTTTCTTCCGTTTGTTCCTAGCTGGCATAGTTCCTGTGATATCTGGAGGTTTCTGGAGCGAAGTCCTAAAAATGGAAAATTTGACCTTTGATGACCTCTGGTGACCTTAATATTGACCTGCTAAACAAATATCGAAATAAATTCAAAATTATTTTGCACAAGCTTTCGAACGATGTTTTCGGGTTTGGTCTACGTCCCATAGGAGCCGAGTTCGAGAGGGGTGGGGGCGTCGAAACGCCCCCTCCCCCCCTATGATCTCGAAAACGACGCAACGTAACGACAAGCAAAAAACGGCGTTAGATAGGTCGAGACAAGCTCTATCGAACGTATATCGGTATTTTGTTTAGGTCAGGTCAATATTGAGGTCACCAGAGGTGATCGAAGGTCAGATTTTCCAGTTTTAGGACTTGATCCAGAAATCCCCAGGTATCACATGCAATTTGATAGCTAGGAACAAACAGACAAGTAATGGAAAGCTCTTGAAAAATGCAATTGACAGGGTGTCCTCAGATTTTAGCTCAGGTCAATAGGTTCTCTCCAGAGGTCATCAAATGTTTAAAAACAAATTGTTTGGCAAAACTGTTTTTCGCAAATATGTGTTTGCCCAATAAAGATAAAGCATTACGTTTGACGCCATATGTTTGTCTCGTCAAGGTGCTTTGAATCATATTAATGTTGACTAGGTTAGGTCAACTGATAAATTTGATCTCAGGCCAAGGTCAAGTGGTGACCCAATTCGGTCATGTTGCATATTGAGAGACGTGCCTCGACGGGACAAACACATTGGTACAGTTTTCACTTCTCTATCTTCATTATGTCGATAGTTATTGACAAAACAGTGTTGGCAGTCACGAAATTGACCTGACCTTAGGTCACCGATATAAAAACAATCCGAGGTGAACAAATTGTAGGTATCTATCATCTTATCAAATCCTGCAAGATTGAAACCGATCGGCCTAAAACTGTGGCTGCGGTACCACCGCAAACGTTTTGGAGGTGGGGTCATCACGTGACCTGGTCTGGTGACCTGACCTGAGATGACTTGAGATCAAGAATTTGACATAATGTGGGTAGTTTATTTCTGAACAGGTATGCAAAAAAACGGCTGGGCGCAGCGCCGCCATTTTTGCGCTATCCGCGAAAAATCGGAGGGGTGGGTGGATTTCGCCCCCCCCTCTCCCCTTCCAAGGCGCGTGTTAAAGCTAACTTTCTTTAGTAAAAATTGCTGAGATTTTCTTCTATATCAGGAAATGTGTCAATCTTGCGCCTATTTCAGGCGTTTTTTTTTGGGGGGGGGACAACTGATATCCGCCACTGCATCTTTGTATTTTCAAAAGATGCGGGACTCTGGTGAGAATTGGGCAAATTTAGCAATTTCCTGTGGATTTATATGCATTTTCATGTTTCCCAAATTACTTATAATTGGGAAGTCATAAAATAGACTTCACCTTAGGTTACCGATATAAAAATCATCCGAAATAGCAGAATGGTAGGTGTTTGTTACCTGATACAATCCTGTGAGTATGTAACTGATCGGTCAAACAATGTGATGCGGCACGACCTCACATTTTTGGAGGTGGGATCACTAGACTTGACTTAGTGACGTGACCTGAGGAGACCCGAGGTAAACAAATTAACAGGATTTTGGCAATTGATAGGCAAGCAGTTGTATCAAAAATGGCGGCGCGAAATGGCGTCGTTTTCCGTTATTTCCAAAAAAAATAAGGGGGGATGGCATCCGCCCCCACTGGTGGATTCAGGGGGCGGACATCAGGGACAAATGCCCCCCCCCCCACCACCCCGCACACACAAGAATCTGGGGGGGTGAAATACAAGTACCCCCCCCCCCCTGCGAGTCCCCTGCACTGAACGTGAAAAACAATGATTTTAGGAGAAATCTTCATGAAAACGACGGAAGTTATTTTCTTCTCTCAAGTGATTGAATTTGAAGTTTGTATGTATCCCTTGCTTTCAATGATAGACAAAACAGCGCACCTGATGCAATTCATGCAGCCCTGGTGACACGCGCCCCGTTGGGAGGGGGGGGGGGGGGGTGGCAGAATCTGCCCCATCCCGGATATTCTCAATAACTTTAAAACTGTGATAGATATAAACGTGAAACTTCAGTACCTTAAACTGCATCAATTATACGTCTTCTCACTAAATTTCAAATAAATTTATGTAGTATTTTGGGAGATAATAACGTTTTAATGACGTCATGTCATGTCATTTTTGGTGGAAAAACAATAAATGTTGGGAAAATCGTAAAAATAGAGTTTCAAAGCAAATTGCAAATAAAAACGTCAAAAAAGGAAATCACATTTTTTTCCGAATGGCTGTCTCGGATTTGTGATTTGTTTTCTGTTTTTTTTTTTACCCCAAAAATATTTTATTTTCTCGGAACAATGTCCACAAAATCATTTCTTGTGAATTCGAAAAGTTAATTTCTTAAGCTCGAATACCAAAATAAGGTGACCGGCCCAAATCCGCGGAGAAAAAAATGGGGGTACCTTTTTGCCACAAAAAGGTGCCCCAAAAAAATGGGGGTACCTTTTTGTCCCCCTAGTGGTGTTCCCTTAAAATAGGCCCTGGCAATTCTGCATGTGTTCGTATCTGCATTATATCATATGTATTGCAAAATGCAGTTGCGATACCCTGTACATATGGTACCTATCGCTGTTAGGTGTTGGTTAGGTGTTGTTAGGCGTTGGCCATACAGCCAGTATGATAATCGTTATTATTTCAAAGATTTGAAGCCCTCTCCTGATCAGCTGGATAAGATAATATATTTAGCATTGTGTGTGAGCGTTTAGATAGAGGAACTCGGTACGGTACCATGGATGGCTGCAGCATATGGATGGTGGTATTGTGGTTGAAGTGTGGTTGCTTGTTTAGTGCTCAGCGAAGAGCACTAAACATAGCTAAGATACACTGAAAAGACAGAAGGGTAAATGATATGTTGCAGTCACGGGTGATATCGGGTGATATGATGTGTGCAGGTGGTCACAACTTTAGCTTCGTGTGTGACGTCCTTCTATTGACCACTGGGCCAGACGAGGTACCTACTCTTCCACTGGCCCGCTCCCGACCGCTGAAGGTCAAAGTGCAGCATCGTTGCCAAGACGATATATCCTGGCAACAAGACACGTCGGTTGTGGTTCAAATATGTGATGCTGTACAGTGCCTTTTGAAAAAGTTTCTTCGATTTTCTTTCGATCAAGATATGTGTCAATTCTTGACCGATTGGAGGAAGATTCGGCCTTGACCTTTTGGAGGAAAGACAAAGCCGGATGGGTTCCGTATCCGCCCTTGCTAGAAAATGATATTGCTGTCGAAAACGCTGCTACCTTTTGGCATAGCTCACCTGATAGTTCTATCAAATGAACGGTAGCACTCGTATAGACCACAGATCACAAACAATGAAAATACACACGACTATAACGACACAACCACAAACACTCTGTTCAGCCCCTTTGCACAAAGGGCCTGTTGACCGGCCAGTCTGTTACGCTTCGTCTGCAGACGGTGCGCGTCGTCACGCCTTCCGGGACGCGTTTGGAGCCCGGCCAGAACCCACCGACACCGCTGAGTGATGGGACTGAGGGAACTGTGCTGATCCTGGATAAAATTGGCCTCCGCCGCTGGAGTGAAGCGAGCGGGAAACGACAGCGGAGGTCCCGGCGTCAACATCTGTGAGTCACATGCTCCACTTCACTCCGAAGGTGAGCTCGAGCTGCTGCGTTATTTTCGGAGCGCATTCAGCACTGCGCAGTGTATCATATTACGGACATGAATAGGAATGTATTGAGTACGTCGGGGCGTGATCCATGCTTCCTCCGTCGTGCAATAGACGACCTTGTCAACATGGCTAAGGGCTTATCGGTATATCGAAGGAGATGACGCAGAATCAGCAAGTCATAAGCATATGAGGCCTTTGTCCTTCAGACACTTGAGCATACATATAGTTTTACATAGCAGTAGTTACTCAAATTCGAGGTATGCGAAATTGCAGGGCGTACTTGTCTTCCTTGTTATCAATGCGACGACCATGCACATAATTAAAAAGAGTGGCAGTACCTAGTACCCAAGCGAAAAAGATGCGCAATGTTACCCCTGATGATCTTTCCCTTGCAACCTGTATTTATTTCCAGCTGAGGGCGAGTACCGGCTATTGCGACGACCCGTTACAACTCGCTTCAAGGCGCACCAGGCTCACCAGCGACAAAGATGGTTCCGGGACGGCACATAATTTATTTAGGGAGGGGGAGGGGGGAGAATATCCAAAAAGGCCTACACAATTCCAAAGACTCATCATATTTCGCTTCCTTGTGCATTGCTAGCTGATTTAAAACAGGCTTTCCTTAGTAAGGCTGCATATATTTTTGTTCAAATCAGGCATTTCTATGAACTATTTCATTTCAATTTTCAACGTATGAATTTCTGGCCGAGTTCTGGCGTTTCGGGGACCCATGGCGTCTTGTCCCTCCCCCTTGGATCCCCCAGTGACAGGCGGACCCAGAACTCGAACTGCAGAAAATCACCTGCCGATACAAATTCAGGAAGTCTGACAAAAATTATCAACACTCTTGAGTCTTCAGAGTTCGCATACTCGCTCATAGGAACTATTTTTAAACGAACTTCTCTTGATGAAACATGTTCAAATTTTCTTTAACGTCTGGAAAAATTATAATTTTTGTCTCATTTCAGTCGTTTTGGGGGCATGGCTCCGATGAAACCCTATACGAAACCACCCGTCCTCAAGTTTTTGCTGTTGTTGTATGGTTTGAAGAGTCGCATCACTGATCACTGTATCAAATGATCAAAAACAGAAACAAATTCACTAAAATTACGTTTTTCTGAGTTAATAAATTGTCTATCTTCATACAAGAACAAGTATCTTCAGATAGTCCCTGTAATTGGCCCTCGTTTGGATAACTCTATGACGTCATTTATTGAGAACAATGATGTCGTCACTCGCGGACACCCCAAATGAAGAGCTCACTCTTAGAACCGGGCGTCGACGGTTGGCAGCCTTGAGACATGCACTTCAATGTCAGAGGCTGTCCTTATCCAGAGGTTGAACCCCTGCTCTGATGCTCAGTCCGGGAACCTTATACAATGCGACTCAGCGCCACACGCGGCTACTTATACCGGGAAGCCAGGAGCGTGCAATCTGCATTGCATCATTACAAGAGATAACGGGCCACTTGCCTCCCAATAAACATGTACATCATCATGCATCACAGTGAGAGATGATGTGTCGGCACAGCGTCCATCACAGTCTGGGGACAATAACTCGCCAAACGACGGCAGTCGGGCCGAGCGATATCAAACGAGCCGTGGACATGCATCTGCATGCGACATAAATAACTGTCAACAGCATAACGACGGGCATTGATGTAGCCGTGCTGTTGGGTGGGGTGTATCACTGCACATCTATTACCAGACATTGATCAGTCCTTTTGAAACCTGCAGATTTCCGAGACTCAGTCGATGGTTTAGATTTGCGCAATCGGATAGTGAAGCCAGAGGCACGACTCCACCAAGCGTGATGATCTGATTAACACGAACTCATGGTTACTGACCAAACTACCGGTCACTCCATCTAAAACGCCTTTGATGATAAAGTAGCGTATAACAGCGTTTGTCGCAGACGATAGAACAATACATTATTCATTAGATCGCTCGAAGTACCGTACAACTCTAACTGTCACGCCCGATCATCACAGAGAAGCCGCATGACGTCATAGCCCCCCCCCCCCACAAACCCGCCAGGGCACTACGTCGTATCGGCCCAGCTGGCGCTACATCTTATTTGCTCCGTCACGGGCGGGATGGCGTGCACACTGCACACTAACAGAGAACACCGGCGTCAGCCGGCTCTTCCGGCACACCTATAAAGCCCCGCCGCCGCCGCCGCCGCCGCCGCCGCAACCGTCGCCCCCGCCGCCACCACCGCCGCCGCCGCCGCCGCCGCCGCCGCCGCCGCCGCCACCACCGCCACTGCCACCGCCACCGCCGCCGCCGCCGCCGCCGCCGCCGCCACCGCCGCCACCGCCGGCGCCGCCTGTCACGACTGACTCGGCGGCACGTAGGTACTCGTCAGGAGAGCTGGTCAGCCTTCGTCAGGCGGTGCCGTCACCACCCCAATCGTGATGTGAGCGGCCGGACGCACGGCCAATACCGCGCGTCACTAAGACGCTTATGGCGCTGTGACGTGGGAGTCGTGCGGACGTCAGTCAGCCGACGTCCGCAGGCTCTAAAGTGACCCGGCTCATTATGAGGACGACGTGGGAGTCGTGCGGACGTCAGTCAGCCGACGTCCGCAGGCTCTAAAGTGACCCGGCTCATTATGGCGCTGTGACGTGGGAGTCGTGCGGACGTCAGTCAGCTGAAGTCCGCAGGTTCTAAAGTGACCCGGCTCATTATGGCGCTGTGACGTGGGAGTCGTGCGGACGTCAGTCAGCCGACGTCCGCAGGCTCTAAAGTGACCCGGCTCATTATGGCGCTGTGACGTGGGAGTCGTGCGGACGTCAGTCAGCTGAAGTCCGCAGGTTCTAAAGTGACCCGGCTCATTATGGCGCTGTGACGTGGGAGTCGTGCGGACGTCAGTCAGCCGACGTCCGCAGGCTCTAAAGTGACCTGGCTCATTATGAGGACGACGTGGGAGTCGTGCGGACGTCAGTCAGCTGACGTCCGCAGGCTCTAAAGTGACCTGGCTCATTATGAGGACGACGTGGGAGTCGTGCGGACGTCAGTCAGCCGACGTCCGCAGGCTCTAAAGTGACCCGGCTCATTATGGCGCTGTGACGTGGGAGTCGTGCGGACGTCAGTCAGCCCACGTCCGCAGGCTCTAAAGTGACCCGGCTAGCATTATGAGGACGACGTGGGAGTCGTGCGGACGTCAGTCAGCCGACGTCCGCAGGCTCTAAAGTGACCTGGCTCATTATGAGGACGACGTGGGAGTCGTGCGGACGTCAGTCAGCCGACGTCCGCAGGCTCTAAAGTGACCTGGCTCATTATGAGGACGACGTGGGAGTCGTGCGGACGTCAGTCAGCCGACGTCCGCAGGCTCTAAAGTGACCCGGCTCATTATGGCGCTGTGACGTGGGAGTCGTGCGGACGTCAGTCAGCCGACGTCCGCAGGCTCTAAAGTGACCCGGCTCATTATGGCGCTGTGACGTGGGAGTCGTGCGGACGTCAGTCAGCCGACGTCCGTAGGTTCTAAAGTGACCCGGCTAGCATTATGAGGACGACGTGGGAGTCGTGCGGACGTCAGTCAGCCGACGTCCGCAGGCTCTAAAGTGACCCGGCTCATTATGGCGCTGTGACGTGGGAGTCGTGCGCACGTCAGTCAGCCGACGTCCGCAGGCTCTAAAGTGACCCGGCTCATTATGGCGCTGTGACGTGGGAGTCGTGCGGACGTCAGTCAGCCGACGTCCGTAGGTTCTAAAGTGACCCGGCTCATTATGGCGCTGTGACGTGGGAGTCGTGCGGACGTCAGTCAGCCGACGTCCGCAGGCTCTAAAGTGAACCGGCTCATTATGGCGCTGTGACGTGGGAGTCGTGCGGACGTCAGTCAGCCGACGTCCGCAGGCTCTAAAGTGACCCGGCTCATTATGAGGACGACGTGGGAGTCGTGCGGACGTCAGTCAGCTGAAGTCCGCAGGCACTTAACCCTATTCCCTGCGGGCGGCCAGAATTACGTTAACCTGCGGGGGGGGGGGGGGGGGGGGAGATTCTGCCCCCCCCCCCACAGATCTCGAGAACCGCTCGGTCGATTTCGATGAGGAAAATTCCATTCGATTCGTCATGACAAGATCTCTCTTTTTGGACCCCATAATTTTTGTTTTGTTCTAAAATGGGGGGCCAGGGGGCAAACAATCCGATTTTTTGGTGTTTTTTAAAGGTCCATGTGGCTCGACCGATTTTCATGCTCCAAACGTTTTTGAGCTTCAAATAAACTGGTATTTCATAGGCGTATTCAGGGAATGTAAAATGGGGGGATTTTCTGGGGAAAAATATGTGCTGTTCGTGATTGTTTGGGACGACATGAACGTCACATGTGGGCATTATATGCCGTAATTGGTTAAATTTGATATATTGCGCATAGGCGGATCCAGGAAAAACATGGGGGCACCATGCGCGTAACGCTTTTATCATCTTACTGATTTGATGTTGGACCTAATTTGAGGGCGGGTATCCCCTCCCATTTTTTTATCCTGAGTGCGCCTCTGCCCCCAAAATATGTACAATCCCAGTATGTATGATGCATATTGCATTGAAATTGTTTCTGACGCATTTATTGCACTGCAAACCACGAAGGAAGTATGCGACGCAAAACTGCATTCGTAACACCCTCCCCAAAACAGGAGCCTGGTAGTACCGCCTCTGCCGATAATCAATTTTTTTCTCTCTCAAAATTTTGACACAACACGCGCCATTCAATTTTAGGAAAAGTTACAAAGTTTCAGGACGCTAGGCTCAACAGTTTAGAAGCGGCAAGTGATAAAAAAAAACACCGGGTGGGGCAGAATCTGCCCCCCTGCAGGGAATAGGATTAGCTGACCCGGCTAGCAGTATGAGGACGAGTCGGCATCCGATGCGCTACACCATGAGGGACGGCGGCGTGGAAGAGAAGGCTCAACGTTGTGTTTGCTAATGTAGGATACCAATTAATAGGCCTGTTTACATAGCATAAAAGCCTCCCCATTCCTAGGAAAATAATTTCCTAGGCATTGAGACTTTATAGTTTTTTTTAGTGAAATTTCCCTAGATTTGATTATCTACTTCCTTGCGCGTGTAGTTGAATGCTGCGCAATGATCTCGAGAAACTACCACGAAAAACTTTTTCTTCTTCTATGGTGCCACTATATTAACACGCAAAACCTGAATAATAATAATAAACACGAGATCAGTAAACGCACAAACTCCCATTCGTTATACATCATTGGAACATGGTCATAATAACTCACAAATAAAAACATTCCAATCATTTAAATAACAGCGTGGCATGGACAGTGAACACGACACGAACACCATCTATGCAAGCTACTCGCTAGCGGGAGCGCCAACTGTCGGGGGGGGGGGGCTAAGAGCAGCTCGCAGCTGATTGGTCAAGCTTTATAAGACGACCAATCAGAATTGGCGAGACTGATTTGGATGTCTGCCAAATCTTGAGACATCCACCTTCCCAAGATTTGGCAGCTCTACAGGTCTCGACAAAGCTGATAAGCTACCATATGTGAGACATTCAGGCATATTCTGGAGAAATATAAGCATGAAACACTGAACATCCATATCCATCCAGGAACATAGTTTTCCCAAAAGGCATTTCATAACATGCAACACATGCTATGCAAATTGCGAGTAGATCGAAAAAGATTAAAGATAGCATATGCAAGAGTACCTTCGTGTATTATAGTGCTCAAACAGCAGTTTTTAAACAGACTAAGCCAATCTTTTGAGGCTAGGGAAATTTCATTAGAAAAAGCTAAAAAGTCTCAATTCTTAGGAAATTGTTTTCCTAGGAATTGCGTCTTTTGATGCCATGCAAACAGGCCTAATGATAGACGGTGGAGGAAGCATTTCACCTCATATCGATTGACTCCGGCTACTTCCAGTTTGCTATTTAATCTGATACTTTATCGCAAATGAAACGAAATTTAGGGTGGTGCGTCTGATTCGAATGACTGCACATCGTTTGATAAGCATGTCGCCGGCTTGGAATCAGTGTTGAGGTTAAGTGGAAGAGACGTGAATAGCCGAGTAACTATTGACGATTATTCAGCCGCATATACTTATTTGGGAGGTTACTCTACTCTGCCATGTCGCTGGTTCTGGACATGCAATTGTGGTAGTACTCTGCTTAAGTCTGACAAGCTATGCACCTTTATGTAAAACCACATAAGGCATAACTAACATCAAATTTATTTATAATTTCATGATTATATTAAGTTTGTTCCGCTAACACCAGCTCAGTGGAATGACATTTGTAAAAAAAGTATTTGTATACACACGATCAAAATCCAACAATGATGCAGCGTAAACTTCATAAATATTAATGACAACGAATGTCACGTAATCAAAATATGGTTAGGCTATGGTGGATTTGAATTGACAGCTAACAAGACATCAGTCTGAGATGCTTGAGGAGCCGCATTGGAATGCTGTTAGCATGTATCACCAATCAGCATACCAAAACGGCTTGCATTAAACCAACGGGTTCTTAACATTTATAAAGTTCGTGTGGATGCCCTTTAGATGCGAATACCGCAGACTTCATATCTCATTCAATTTCCAACCTTAAACTATATTCCAACATCTAGTACTATTTTACAAAGTATTGTTCGCAAACATTTTGTTAGTTATTACAATATGTGTAGCAGCACTTGCCAACTTGACATAGTAATACTAATATACGTGATTACAATCATACAACAATAGTAATATGCAATACTTAACAATAATAGTACAATGTTACAACTCTTGTTGTCCGCATACACATAATTTACGTACCTATAGAGTGTATCACTTTTCATGGCCATTGCATAAGATCAATGTGAAATATTCTCGGATTTCATATTTGTCCTATATATCATAATCACCTCTCCTGTCATATATTATCCACACACGATTCATTAATCAGTTCCTACTATAAAATAACAGGCATATTATTATTAAAGGGATTATACGGGTTTCCGTCCTGAAAGTAAATGCACTCTTTTGCAGTTGTATGAGCTTTACACACGTTTAAGACATATAACAGGGACCTCAATGTTCATTTAGTCCATTATTTCAGAAATTATCAGCGTTAAAACTTGGGCGTTTTTCGAGACTAGTATCAGATAACGAATACTTGATCGGCACTCCTGTCCACCACTTTTATCTTAAGATCAATTTTAGAGTTTTGAATTATCTGCAAGTCCTACACTGGATCACAAAATTATTATGCAATTCAAAACTGACGGGACTTTGTATTACTACACACTGTTCGTTGAGGTTTTGTGTTTTTGTGGTTTTCTTTTCTCTGGCCTTTAGCGTTGATAATTTGGTGGTGGCGTACTATTTTTTTGGCATGAAAATTCATGAAAAATATAGAATTTTATGGGAAAACTATGTAACTGCTGCTGTCGTTGGAACAAAACAAGTTTATTTTCTTTCAAATATTGCTTATTTTACCGGAAATATGCCATACGTGAGGTGTTTTTATTAGCATAAAAGAGATGACTGGCTCTGTCTCAGCCGGTCCTGCAGAAAATACGCGGTGGCAATCACCGCGCACTTTGGAATGTCCTTACGTGCAGAAGAGGTCATTTCCAGAAAAATGTGGCTGCCGTGGGACTTCTACCACCTTTATAAGTACGTTTTACTATGTAACTCAATTATTCTGGGAAAATCCCGTATAATCCCTTTAACGAGCGGGCGCGAAGCGCCCGTGAGGTTTCTCGTCAACTTACTAGACAAATTTACATTTGACCCGGCCCGAACCGGCCATACAGACGCTTTTCGGAAGCTAATAACTTTGCAACCACTGCTCCGATTGAGATCGGGTTTTCACCATTGGATAGGACCATCAAATCATTTTTAATTTTGGTATGTTGCGTTCTGATAGGGGTGGTACCACAGCGCGAGGCATACGTAAACGTCGAAATGAACTAAAACCATTCTTGATCAAAAATGGCATTATTAATCTGATCATTATTTTGTTATACGCTGTAGCATGCAGCGCTCTGGGCCTCGTTTCATAAAGCGGCGTATCCTACGAACCTATGTAGTTGACGCCGATTTTGGCGTAACCTACGCCAATTCCGTTTCATAAAGAAATAACCGGCGTAAGCTACGCCATTGAAACTACGCCACTTCATTTACGTCAAAGCACCGAATTGTTCGTAAGTTACGGCATTTGCGTTTCATAAAAGGGCGTAGGTTATGCCAAATAATATTTCAGGGCCTTGATTTTCGGTAAAAAGCGACGCAAGGATTTGTGGAGTTGTTTTAGTGCTCCGATGGCCTTGCAAGTTGCTTTGATTGGCTTGCTGGCATATTTTGTGAGCCTGGCGACGATATTAGAAGCTGGTGTGATGATTTTACATTGAAACTTACATCAAGAGAGCATAGCAAGATATTTATGTGAAGTACTAAACTGAAGTATTAGTTGAATCTCTGAAGAATTTGAGTGTCTCAAATACCATGCGGACCACCTCATGACATACATGTGTTTGTAATAATTGATTTATTATTCACGGTAGTCTCGCATCATTTGTACAATATTGTAATAGATGGCAAGCATTGTTTTCAATGAATTAACATGATTTACAAGACTTCTCTGACCAGTAGTAGTGAGCAAGATGATAGCGTACTGCCGACTGGCAGTTGGGTATCATACTTATGGTGATTTTTCATGGTTATTTGTATTATGGTTTCTTTTGTACATTAGCCACACTAATAATTTGAACGTAACATGTAACAGTTAATGGCCATGATACAGGGAGACAAGGCTCACAAGTAATTAAGCCACAAACATACAAGTTCACCAGTTGTTTTCTTTTCATGAGTTCATGTTTTTGAGGTAAGCTGTGAATTGGCCAGTTTAACATGTACACTGACAAAATGTTCACATTTCATGCCTTGCCTGAGTTGTCAAAACTCGCAACAGTAAAACTCACATTTATTGAGTTTGACTCATGCAATACCAATGCAAAACTCACACAAGGACAGTGGCATACCCAGGATTTACTCTAGGAGGGGTCAATTTTTGCTCAGGGGGGCATTAAGTACCCCCACCAAAAAAAAACTCACCGGATTTGGCCCACTATATTTTTAAAAGGGCATATTTTCACCATTTGTCTCTTTAAAAAAAAGTGGATCAAAGGGGGCACGTACAGACCTTCAGGGGGGCAATTGCCCTGTTTGCCTCCCCACTTGTGTACGCCTATGCACAAGGATGAGTTTTGCCTGAGTATTTACGTGAATTGTCAACTCATGACAGTAACACTCAGGCCCTTACTAGCAAAACTAACCCTTACTGAGGTAATACTGCTATGGTAAAACTCACACAAACTAAGGCGGAACTAACCCTTACCAACATGAATACTCAGGAAATGCTAATGCAAGCCTGAGGTTAGTTTTATTTCTCTGGCATTACCAACGCTAATACTAATACAATTACTAATGCAATACTAATGAACGTTGCACATTGGGCATTACAGCAGATATTGTTGGTTGGTGTACAGAATGGTGTGATCATGAATAGACTTCAAGTCATTTAGCTTATTGATTTATTGGTAAGTAGCCAATGATCACACCATTCTGAAACAAGAAATACAAAGTAATGAAATCACAAGAACACAGGGGAGGGGAGGGGAGGGGAGGGGAGGGGAGGGGAGGGGAGGGGAGGGGAGGGGAGGGGAGGGGAGGGAAGGGGAGGGGAGGGGAGGGGAGGGGAGGGGAGGGGAGGGGAGGGGAGGGGAGGGGAGGAGAGGAGAGGAGAGGAGAGGAGAGGAGAGGAGAGGAGAGGAGAGGAGAGGAGAGGAGAGGAGAGGAGAGGAGAGGAGAGGAGAGGAGAGGAGAGGAGGAGAGGAGGAGTCGGGTCGTGAGAGGATCTCATTTTATCTAGTGTGAATTTGTTTTGCTCAGGAGGGGGGGGGGGGGGGGGGGGGGGCATGGCTACGTCCCTGAACAGCAGTCAGCATGTATTTGCCCTCTAACCGGACACGATTAGCCGGTTTAACACAAGCCTTAGGCGGTCGAATTCGTCGGATCTAATACACAAACACAATCGACAAACAATGCTTTGGCCGACATCAAATGAAGATTGGGGCAATAGTCTAGACGGTGGCAGGTTACATGTATAAACAAAGTAAGTCTGGCGCGCATCGTCTTGCGTTGTGTGCTGGCAATTTGCCCGATACATTTTTGAGACGATTATTTCTGTTGGTGGTTCTATCGGCAATATCGCCATGACTGCTCACATGCAATATAAAGCATATTATTCATTTTATTTAGTAGCAATTTATTAATTAAATAAGAACAAAAAACGAGAATCACGAGAGCTTTTCACTAAACCCACATACGCGCGGGCTTTAAATTATCACACCGGACACGTGGGCTCGATAGTGGCAGCTCTAATGGCTTTCGCCTGGGTCCAGACAATATTTTGTATTTATTTACTCAGAAACGATATTTTAACTTTATTTATTCTACAAATATTTTTAAATATTTGTATGATTCCAATTTCAATAATTGCATTAAAACAAATGTTTATTATAATGCTTTCAATACACTTCAATTTTTCAAACACCCTTGATTGTGTACGCCAGCAACGCAAACTGCGCCGGCGTAAACAACTCCGTCGGC
Source organism: Chirona hameri (assembly GCA_036785665.1). Lineage (NCBI taxonomy): Eukaryota > Metazoa > Arthropoda > Thecostraca > Balanomorpha > Balanidae > Chirona > Chirona hameri. The sequence goes on from JAXIVJ010015126.1 coordinate 21,275, forward strand.
ACCTTGGTGAAACGGACTCATTTACGGTACGTAGCTTTTGATGGCATAACTCACGCATTTCGTAAGTTACGCCAAAAGCTTTATGAAACGAGGCTCAGGACGTACTCCCTTTTGGCTGATTCGAGAAAGGAGATCATGCACAATTTAATACAACTTAATTTGTATTCTAGCATGCATGGAGGCCTGACAATTTTGATGGAGGACTAAAAGGACTAAAAGGACTATGTGCTACTACCACGTGTGCTTTCGTACCGTTTCATATTTACAACCTGTTTTAGCTTTACGAGAGCGCGCCCGCTCGGTCATCGCCCTAAAAGGCGTTTTACTGGTATGGTATCATTAGGTATCACTAGGTATCATATATGGTATTACCCATTCATTGGCGCTGACTTCGCTATCCCTGCTCAGCAACAAGCTACGCTTAGCTGAGTGGGGTCTACGAAGTACCAGCACGAAAAGCTTGAAAATAGACCAGAATTTATCCTCCGCCGTTTGATATTCCCTTTACTAACACCGTGGATGAATGTGGTATCCTGGGACGTAGCTGGGGGCATTCATTTGCTGTTTTCAACAATCACTACTTTCCGCCTATTTGTATATCACCACACCCAAACTATCTCTCTTCATATGCTTTTTTATGTTTGTTTTCATTTCTTAGCTGGGAGTGCCGCGACATTCTCTCTTTTGTTCTCTGGTTTTAACGTAAGGTGTCGTGCGTCGTTGGGATCGAGGGCGGGGCACTCCTGGTCACCTATTAATGGGTGGCGGTGTATACAAAAAATAGAAATGTCTGAGCTCTGAAGCACTGACAATGGTGCAAACAAAACTGAGAAGCTTCTTGGTCGGCAGACCAAGCACATTAAAGGGAATGTTTCACCTTTCTGAAAGTTGTCAAATATACGCTGGTTTAGTCGAAAATATGAAGTAAGTGCTGCTGGAAACGATGGTGATATTTTTTTATCTCGAAAAGTTACTCGACTTCATACCAATGTTTTTTTGGGGGGAGGATGACGTCATTGAGAGCTAGCCTATAAGAGAGCTATAGATAAAACCTTTACGCTGTCAAATATATGGCACAATCGTTTCAGACAATTCTGGCTAAATACAAACATTGTGGAACTGTGTCTTCTCCCGCACAGAACACAATGACGAGTGTGAGGCATTGCGATAGCTCAATATTTATTTAAACAAAACAATCAATCCACAACTGAGATTTCAAACAACGCGAAAAGCTTCAACTTGGACTGCAACCTATCGCGTTGGCCGTTGTTTACATCGTACTCGCACTTCGCAGCGGGTAATCGAGCCAAGGTTCGAGAAATACAGGTCGTCTGACTTCCAGAACCAACAATCTTAAAGTGGCTGTCAGCCAATCAGAGGCGGCACTACCACAGACCCCATTTGTCAAATTCGAAATTAAATTGCTTTAAAACGGATAAGTTTTGGGAAAATGGTTTGAGTAATTTAGACTTTTCAATAACGGCCAAAGATTATGGTTATCTCAGTTCAAAACCAATACAAAGGTGAAACATTCCCTTTACGCTCGGTGATATCCCACGTGCGGAATTTAACGAGCGGTGATGTACCACGTGTCAACACGGTGTGTTTGCAGGTCATTACCCGCCGTTTGCCGGTCATTACCCGCCACTTTGCCGGGGGTCGCCACTCGCCATACCTTCAGCGACCCCGCCACGTGACGTCCTGACTGATGGGACGTGTTCACGGGAACGGGCCGGCGGCACCGTGTGTGAGATGACGCCACTTACCGGGATCGGTACGCCACTCGTCTGGCCGCGTGCACTGCACAGTGCACAGCTCGGGTGGTGCATTGCTGCACGACGCGTGCACGGGTGTCTGGCTGGGCGTCTGTCGACGATAACCACGTGTCATATCCGTAGTCCGCCCCCTCACCCAGACGCTGTGTGGAAGGCGTCCCATCAGACCTCGCTGCCGCCGACGCGTGTTTGGAATCATCAACCAAGTTAAGGAGATGGCTGTTTTAAGCTGACTTAGAAAGACATAAGTCAGTCAAAAATATATATTGGGGGGGGGGGGGCAGGGGGGGGGGGGGGGGGCACCGTCCATACTTGGTTCTCCAATACATTTTCCGGTTTTTGGGTATATTTAAAAATTTAGATTTTGTGATGAAAATCAGTTTTTGGGGAACAATTTCCACAAAATCAAACTTTTAAAACATATTCAAAAACCGGAAGATATATTGGAGAACTAAGTATGGACGATGCCCCCAAACAAAATCAAGGTAATATCTATATTTTTGACTGACTTATGTCTCCCTGAGTACCTCCTCCCTAACCCTCGCCCTACGGGAGCTTCTTTCACCTTCGCCCTACGGGGCGGGGGGGGGGGGGGGGGGGGCTGACAGGCCCCCTCTTAACTTCCAAACCAAGCAACTTAGAGCAATGCGGTAAGAACCAGCATATTGCCTGTCATGAGAGGAAGCTAACAGTATGCGATTTTAAGGTTTCAGGTCAACGGGTGACCTTCCAGGTTGAGTGAATGACCTCGGATTTACCATGTCCAAAACAGCGATTTTGCTTTTCAGAAAACCTCAAAATTAGAAATTGATAAATGTAAATAAAAAGGCATGTTCCTATACCAGTTTTGGCTCAGAAATACAGAAAAGATAATTATTTGTTCGTTTCTTGTAAAAAAGTCAAAAAAGTAATTAAAAAATGACGTCATCAGTTTCTTACACTTAGAGAGCCATCACTGTTAAAAATAAAGATATTGGTTTTGAAATTTGGTATGGGTATTGTCCATGCTTAGTTCTCTCACATATATTCCGGTTTTTCTAACATCTTTTAAAATTTTGATTTTGTGGGAATTTAAAAAAAAAAAACATTAAAAAAAAAAAAAATTAGGGGTCAAAAAACAAAAATGTTGAAAATCGGAGATTGCCATTTTAAAGAGAATCCCATCTTGCATCTTTGGTGAATTGCGTTTGCAATTTTCTTACAAACTCGGTTTTCTACTATTTTTCAAATATTTATCGTTTTTCCACCAACATGACGTCATCAAAACATGATTATTTCCCAAACTACTCAACTAATTTCAATACAAATGTACAGCTTACGTATAATTGTTGTAAACTCAGGTACCGAAAATTTCAGCAAGATGCGCCGCATGTGTAAAAAGTTATGGAAGAAAAACCTCAGGGGGGGGGGGGGGCTGTCAGCCCCCCGTAGGGCGAGGGTTAACCCGCGCCGTGCTGGGGGGGGGGGTTAGACACCCCCTTTGGTTTTTCGAGGATAGCGGAAAAACGGCGGCGCGCAGCACCGCCTTTTTGGCACAGCTGTTCGGGCATCAATTTCCCACATTTTTTTTTTTGTTAATCATCGGGTCATCTTAGGTCAGGTCACCAGACCAGGTCACGTAACCCCACCTCCCAAAAAAACTTGTGGTCGTACCACAGTCACAGTTTTTGGATGATCGGTTTTACACTTACATAATTTCAAAAGTTCATATATATATCTACAATTCATTTATCTCGGATTTTTATATCAGCGACCTAAGGTCGGGTCAATTTCGTGACCTCCCCATTATAAGTCAATGGGGAAATATTCAAATGCTTCCTATTCCAAGGATACGCAAGATATCAGTCTAATTCCTTCTGGATCATGTTATTATAGGCCATTCTTGATGATTTAGGTGCTATTTTTGTTCAATGACCCCTACAGGGTCAGTCGAGGTCATCCGAGGTCACCAACAGTTGTATTGCAATAACTCTCGACATAATGACGATAGAGAATTGAAACTGACACCACCGTGTTTGCCTCGTCGAGGCACGTCTTTACATATGCAGCATGACCTACTTGGTTCACCACTTGACCTTGACCTGAGGTCAAATTTGTAAGCTGACCTAACCTGATCAACACTAATATGAATCGAAGTGCCTTGACGAGACAAACACGATGGCATCAACACTATTGCCTTGTCGTTATTAGGTAAAAAGCTATTCGTGAAGAACTGTTTTGTAAAAAAATCGTATTTTTGACATTTGATGAGCTCTAGAGCCTAAGCAATTAACCTGAGCTAAAATCTGAGGACACCTATCCGATTTCATTTCTCAAGAGCTTTCCATTGTTTTTTTTTCTGTTTGTTCCTAGCTATCATGTTCTTGTGATATCTGGGGGTTTCTGGAGCGAAGCCCTTAAACTGGAAAATTTTACCTTTGATGACCTATGGTGACCTCAATATTGGCTTTAGGAAAACAATCTGAGTACTTTCGAATATGCTTGTCAAGAGATTTCCAACGCCTTTTTCCGCGTCTTTCTAGCCCTTTTAGTGTTCGAGTTAGAGAGTGAGAGGGGTCTAAACACCCTCCACCCCCCCCCCCCCCTCCCCGGCACGGCGAAGGTGGCGCCGAGCACCGGCACGGCGCGGGTTAACTTGGTTGATGATTCCAAAAAAAACGCGCAGCCGACACTGCACTGCCGCCGGCTAGATTTACAGCGTCCTCTGTGAGGCGTGTCGGCTCGCAGAACCAGGCAGCATCGCGCCGCGCGCTGTCAGCGAGCGCGCTGTGGTTCCTGGCACACGGCGGGGGCTGTCCGTGTGCGAGCGGGCTGTGGTTCCTGGCACACGGCGGGGACTGTCCAGAGTCCGGTCCATCGCGGGGTAGGGAGGGCTAGTGATAGGGTGTGCATCGTCCGGTGATGGAGCCACGTCATCTGGCCATCAGATGTTGCCGCTCCAGCGATGGAGTTTTACCGCGTCAGAATGGTCGTTATGTATTGATTGTTTGGTTATTTTGCTGTCTGTAAGTGTGCAAGAAACTTCTGTGATTATTCCTTTCTTTTCAAAGCCGACATCTCACGGTTGCCGTCTCGCGGCGTTTGGTCACTATAGTATAACCAATGTATCAATTAATTACCTCATTCAACTGGCTCAAAGCTCCTTAGTTTGGTATGCCGAATGTCAATAGGATAAGTTATCATCACATAAGTTGGCGTCTTTGCTCTGCAAGGCAATCACTCGTCGTTTCAGTCCGGTGCGCATAACCTATGCTATATTCATTTTATAGTTTATAGTACATATGATCTAACAAACATATTTTCTGTCATTTTAAAGTGACTTTTTAAAGTGGCAATTGGTTCAACACTTCCTCCTGGTCATCGGGAATGTCAGACAGCTCGAGGTATGCAGTAATTTCGTCTAGCGCTGTGGAAATCGCAAGAGTCACAAAACTAAACGACGAATCATCGAAACCCTGAATGTCACGAGTACAATCGCACCTTATTCGACATTTCTCCCAGGCCATCAATGATGGCAGACAGTTCGAGCTATGGGTCAACGTCCTTAGCCCTGTGAAAAGTAGAAATCTCACTAAATCGGTGATTCATTGATCTGCTGCCTCAAATTGCCTCAAAATGACGCCCATTAAAGACAAAGCGAATCTGCGGCTTTACGATTTCTTGTTAACTTTACTCCATTCCATCGGGTTATTTATTTACTTTGCAATTGATCCGCATCCAGAATATGAGTAGCATGCAAGATGAAGGTTTTTGAACTGTCTTTTTAAATCTTTGTGTACCTACCTATTATTTCTCTTGCACTCTTGTATCACGCAGTCTAGCTTACTTTTTTTAGTGACTTTTTAAAGTGGCAATTGGTTAGTGTTGAACCAATTGCCACTTTAAAAAGTCACTTTAAAATGACAGAAAATATGTTTGTTAGATCATATGTACTATAAACTATAAAATGAATATAGCATAGGTTATGCGCACCGGACTGAAACGACGATTGATTGCCTTGCAGAGCAAAGACGCCAACTTATGTGATGATAACTTATCCTATTGACATTCGGCATACCAAACTAAGGAGCTTTGAGCCAGTTGAATGAGGTAATTAATTGATACATTGGTTATACTATAGTGACCAAACGCCGCGAGACGGCAACCGTGAGATGTCGGCTTGGAAAAGAAAGGAATAATCACAGAAGTTTCTTGCACACTTACAGACAGCAAAATAACCAAACAATCAATACATAACGACCATTCTGACGCGGTAAAACTCCATCGCTGGAGCGGCAACATCTGATGGCCAGATGACGTGGCTCCATCACCGGACGATGCACACCCTATCACTAGCCCTCCCTACCCCGCGATGGACCGGACTCTGGACAGTCCCCGCCGGGTGCCAGGAACCACAGCCCACTCGCACACGGACAGCCCCCGCCGTGTGCCAGGAACCACAGCCCGCTCGCACACGGACAGCCCCCGCCGTGTGCCAGGAACCACAGCGCGCTCGCTGACAGCGCGCGGCGCGATGCTGCCTGGTTCTGCGAGCCGACACGCCTCACAGAGGACGCTGTAAATCTAGCCGGCGGCAGTGCAGTGTCGGCTGCGCGTTTTTTTTTTGGAATCATCAACCAAGTTAACCCGCGCCGTGCCGGTGCTCGGCGCCACCTTCGCCGTGCCGGGGGGGGGGGGGTGAGGGTGTTTAGACCCCTCTCACTCTCTAACTCGAACACTAAAAGGGCTAGAAAGACGCGGAAAAAGGCGTTGGAAATCTCTTGACAAGCATATTCGAAAGTACTCAGATTGTTTTCCTAAAGCCAATATTGAGGTCACCATAGGTCATCAAAGGTAAAATTTTCCAGTTTAAGGGCTTCGCTCCAGAAACCCCCAGATATCACAAGAACATGATAGCTAGGAACAAACAGAAAAAAAACAATGGAAAGCTCTTGAGAAATGAAATCGGATAGGTGTCCTCAGATTTTAGCTCAGGTTAATTGCTTAGGCTCTAGAGCTCATCAAATGTCAAAAATACTATTTTTTTTACAAAACAGTTCTTCACGAATAGCTTTTTACCTAATAACGACAAGGCAATAGTGTTGATGCCATCGTGTTTGTCTCGTCAAGGCACTTCGATTCATATTAGTGTTGATCAGGTTAGGTCAGCTTACAAATTTGACCTCAGGTCAAGGTCAAGTGGTGAACCAAGTAGGTCATGCTGCATATGTAAAGACGTGCCTCGACGAGGCAAACACGGTGGTGTCAGTTTCAATTCTCTATCGTCATTATGTCGAGAGTTATTGCAATACAACTGTTGGTGACCTCGGATGACCTCGACTGACCCTGTAGGGGTCATTGAACAAAAATAGCACCTAGATCATCAAGAATGGCCTATAATAACATGATCCAGAAGGAATTAGACTGATATCTTGCGTATCCTTGGAATAGGAAGCATTTGAATATTTCCCCATTGACTTATAATGGGGAGGTCACGAAATTGACCCGACCTTAGGTCGCTGATATAAAAATCCAAGATAAATGAATTGTAGATATATATATATATATATGACCTTTTGAAATTATGTAAGTGTAAAACCGATCATCCAAAAACTGTGACTGTGGTACGACCACAAGTTTGTTTTGGAGGTGGGATTACGTGACCTGGTCTGGTGACCTGACCTAAGATGACCCGATGATTAACAAAAAAAACATAATGTGGGAAATTGATCCCCGAACAGCTGTGCCAAAAAGGCGGTGCTGCGCCCCGCCGTTTTTCCGCTATCCTCGAAAAACCAAAGGGGGGTGTCTAACCCCCCCCCCAGCACGGCGCGGGTTAACCCTCGCCCTACGGGGGGCTGACAGCCCCCCCTGAGGTTTTTCTTCCATAACTTTTTACACATGCGGCGCATCTTGCTGAAATTTTCGGTACCTGAGTTTACAACAATTATACGTAAGTTGTACATTTTTTATTGAAATTAGTTGAGTAGTTTGGGAAATAATCATGTTTTGATGACGTCATGTTGGTGGAAAAACGATAAATATTTGACAAATAGTAGAAAACCGAGTTTGTAGGAAAATTGCAAACGCAATTCACCAAAGATGCAAGATGGCATTCTCTTTAAAATGGCAATCTCCGATTTTCAACATTTTTGTTTTTTTACCCCTAAAATTAAAAAAAAATGCTTGTTTTTTTAAATCCCCACAAAATCAAAATTTTAAAAGATGTTAGAAAAACCGGAATATATGTGAGAGAACTAAGCATGGACAATACCCATACCAAATTTCAAAACCAATATCTTTATTTTTAACAGTGATGGCTAACTACTAAGTGTAAGAAACTGATGACGTCATTTTAGTTCTTACCGCATTGCTCTAAGTTGCTTGGTTTGGAAGTTAAGAGGGGGCCTGTCAGCCCCCCCCCCGCCCCGTAGGGCGAAGGTGAAAAAAGCTTCCGTAGGGCGAGGGTTAAGGAGGAGGTACTCAGGGAGACATAAGTCAGTCAAAAATATAGATATTACTTTGATTTTGTTTGGGGGCATCGTCCATACTTAGTTCTCCAATATATCTTCCGGTTTTTGAATATGTTTGAAAAGTTTGATTTTGTGGAAATTGTTCCCCAAAAACTGATTTTCATCACAAAATCTAAATTTTCAAATACACCCAAAAACCGGAAAATGTATTGGAGAACCAAGTATGGACGTCTAGCCCTGTGGAAATCGCAAGAGTCACAAAACTAAACGACGAATCATCGAAACCCTGAATGTCACGAGTACAATCGCACCTTATTCGACATCTCTCCCAGGCCATCAATGATGGCAGACAGTTCGAGCTATAGGTCAACGTCCTTAGCCCTGTGAAAAGTAGAAATCTCACTAAATCGGTGATTCATTGATCTGCTGCCTCAAATTGCCTCAAAATGACGCCCATTAAAGACAAAGCGAATCTGCGGCTTTACGATTTCTTGTTAACTTTACTCCATTCCATCGGGTTATTTATTTACTTTGCAATTGATCCGCATCCAGAATATGAGTAGCATGCAAGATGAAGGTTTTTGAACTGTCTTTTTAAATCTTTGTGTACCTACCTATTATTTCTCTTGCACTCTTGTATCACGCAGTCTAGCTTACTGGTGTGTATGTGGGAAGAAGTCGTATTCACTTCCAACTATTTCAAGGATGTATTGAAGCCGGCTGTGTTAAAAGCTTAGGTATAAACATTTATTTCTTACTTTTCAACAACGAGTTTTGACAATGTAATTTGTGCGCATTGGGTGTTAATGCCAAAACACATTTTGCATAGTTGGACCAAGACAACTTTTTTAACATTCTCGATTGGGAACGCATTTGCACCCGAGAGGCGCTACCGAGCATGAAAACACGTGCATGTATGATCAGTTTTTGTTAGTGATGTTTTACTTTACTAGAGATAAATCATTGTGACGTCACGAGAAGAAGTCAGACTGCAACTCGCTTTGAGATGGTTTGAACAAGGATACTGTGCCAATTAAGACAACATACTTATCTGCGGACATTCGATTGGCCAGGACCTGACGAAAAGGAATATGTAGTTCAATTGTGAATAGCAATACAATAGCCGTTTTCACGAAGGATTATTGCGCTGAAAAGATTCTGCAAAGTTTCTGAAAAGTTTTAAAATGTTTTGGTATACAAGTCTTAAGTATTAAAGTCTTATACAAGTCTTAAAACGAGCCGTTTTAAGGTATACTGTACTATTGGTTACCACCGATAAGTTTGACATATACTTGATTTCCTTTGACAGGAGTCTTCGCTTTTATCTTTGCATGCAGAAATGATTTTGTGAAGTGTGAATTTCAATACATTTTATATTTACACTAACAAAGATGCGAGTATGATAATATGTGAATAAAGTCCGAACTAAGTCCGAACACTCGAGATGTCAGCCAAGCCCGATGCAAAAGTTTATCTCATGATACGGCGGAAGAAGATTACAGTGGTTACTGATGCCAAAGAAGGTACGACTACGCTGGAACTGAAGAAGCTGCTGGAGAAAATGTTGAAAGTCCCGCCAGACAACCAGCGTCTGCTGTACAACGAAGTTATCCTGGAAGATTGCGATACGCTAGAGTCTGTGGGCATAACAGCGGCGGCTGCCACGCTGCACAGGTATGAGCTGTCCCTTATGAAGTGGAGATGTCGGGGGATCGTATTGAATGGTGTCGCAATGGTAGATAGTCATTCGTATTATAAAATATATACTACTGCTTCATCGCCGATGTTATTCTTTAGAAGCAGTGCAAAGTGCGGTTACCAATTTTCCAGAACTCTGCTCAGGTGCTAAATCAATGCATAGTAACAGGAACACATTTGTAACAGTAACACATACAACATTTGTTCAAAAACAATTATATCCATCAATATCAATAACAATAATAACGAGTAAACATGACAATGACAGATTTCGGTCGTGGCTATCTATTAATATGACATGAGCGACTGAGCGTGCACACCAAACCTTTCCAACGATTCTTTCGATTCGACGATTCCAACGATTCTAACGAGTGACACAGTTCCTTCACATGAGTTTCAGCGGTGAACATCCCGCAGATTTGTGCATTCAGCCCTTAAGCTGTCCCTGTAGCTGTAGCTCTGTTGAGCTGAGTGACCTGTTGTGACCTGCCAGCTGGTATATGTGTCGTGTGTTCTTCGCAGACAGACCTCGCTGGTCCTGAAGCTCTGTTGAGCTGAGTGACCTGTTGTGACCTAACAGCTGGTTTTTGTGTCGTGTGTTCCTCCCAGACCGACCACGCTGGTGCTGGTTCTAAGTCAGGAGGATGGTGACTTCGAGCCGCCAGAGATCTCCCCGTTCACGCCGGTGGACGCGCCGGCGCTGCTGCCGGAGCTGGCCGAGAGTCCGGTCTCCACCGGGTCGCCCCAGCCGACCGACACCCAGTCCCGCTCCCCAAGGATCGGCAGCGCCCGCTGACCCTGCCGCTCACCAGCCGCCGCGGCCCGGGTTCTACAACACGGCCAGGAAACGGTCGGTGGGCGGCGGTCAGGGCCAGACGATTCTCCGTAAAGTGGTCTCTGTGTACTCAAGGCACTCATCGTGGAAAACGTGGGGAGATAAATACACAAATCGCTTTCTACTGGGCAAACGGTCTGACCGACTGAACGAATTGACTGATTTCCTGTCTGGGCTACCTGCGCAGTGGCTAGACAGCGATACATCTCCCAGACGCGAATCAAATCAGCACAATGGCTAGTGGCTACAAAGAAAGTGCAACACTTGTGATGTTACTGACGGAAGTTATAGTTTAGCGTTAGCCAAGCCAAATTAGCAGCCCACTCTTTCAGTTTATTACCGAGCGGGCGCGAAATGCCCGTGAGGTTTCTCGTCAACTTACTAGACAAATTTACATTTTACCTGGCCCGACCCGGCCAGAACCGGCTCGAACCGGCCCGACCCGGTCCGACCAGGCCCGACCCGGCCCGAACCGGCCGTACAGACGCTTTTCG
>JAXIVJ010015127.1:0-32523 GCA_036785665.1 Chirona hameri
GTGTATTGTGTATGTGTATGTGTATGTGTATGTGTATGTGTATGTGTATGTTTATGTGTATGTGTATGTGTAGTGTATGTGTATGTGTATGTGTGATGGTGTATGTGTATGTGTATGTGTATGTGTATGTGTATGTGTAGGTGTATGTGTATGTGTATGTGTATGTGTATGTGTATGTGTATGTGTATGTGTATGTGTATGTGTATGTGTATGTGTATGTGTATGTGTATGTGTATGTGTATGTGTATGTGTATGTGTATGTGTATGTGTATGTGTATGTGATGTGTATGTGTATGTGTATGTGTATGTGTATGTGTATGTGTATGTGTATGTGTATGTGTATGTGTATGTGTATGTGTATGTGAATTGTATGTGTATGTGTATGTGTATGTGTATGTGTATGTGTATGTGTATGTGTATGTGTATGTGTATGTGTATGTGTATGTGTATGTGTATGTGTATGTGTATGTGGTATGTGTATGTGTATGTGTATGTGTATGTGTATGTGTATGTGTATGTGTATGTGTATGTGTATGTGTATGTGGTATGTGTATGTGTATGTGTATGTGTATGAGTATGTGTATGTGTATGTGTTATGTGTATGTGTATGTGTATGTGTATGTGTATGTGTATGTGTATGTGTATGTGTATGTGTATGTGTATGTGTATGTGTATGTGTATGTGTATGATGTATGTGTATGTGTATGTGTATGTGTATGTGTATGTGTATGTGTATGTGTATGTGTATGTGTATGTGTATGTGTATGTGTATGTGTATGTGTATGTGATGTGTAGATGTGTATGTGTATGTGTCTGTGTATGTGTATGTGTATGTGTAAGTGTATGTGTATGTGTATGTGTATGTGTATGTGTATGTTATGTATGTGTATGTGTATGTGTATGGTATGAGTATGTGTATGTGTATTGTGTATGTGTATGTGTATGTGTATGTGTATGTGTATGTGTATGTGTATGTGTATGTGTATGTGTATGTGAATGTGTATGTGTATGTGTATGTGTATGTGTAAGTGTATGTGTATGTGTATGTGTATGTGTATGTGTATGTGTATGTGTATGTGTATGTGTATGTGTATGTGTATGTGTATGTGTATGTGTATGTGTATGTGTCATGTTGTATGTGTATGTGTATGTTTATGTGTATTAGTGTATGTGTATGTGTATGTGTATGTGTATGTGTATGTGTATATGTATATGTATATGTATATGTATATGTATTATGTATATGTATATGTTATTATGTATAAGTATATGTATATGTATATGTATATGTATATGTATATGTATATGTATATGTATATGTAATATGTATTATGTATATGTATATGTATATGTATATGTATATGTATATGTATATGTATTATGTATATGTATATGTATATGTATATGTATATGTATATGTATATGTATATTATATGTATATGTATATGTATATGTATATGATATGTATATGTATATGTATATGTATAGTAGTATATGTATATGTATATGTATATATGTTATGTATATGTATATGTATATGTATATGTATATGTATATGTATATGTATTATGTATATGTATATGTATATGTATATGTATATGTATATGTATATGTATATGTATATGTATATGTATACTGTATATGTATATGTATTAAGTATATGTATATGTATATGTATATGTATATGTATATGTATATGTAATGTATATGTATATGTATATGTATATGTATATGTATATGTATATGTTTATGTATATGTATATGTATATGTATATGTATATGTATATATTTATGTATATATATGTATATATATATATATATATATATATTATATATATAAATATATATATATATAAATATATTATATATATATATATATATATATATATATATATATATATATATATATATATACTTTGAGTAGTGTCCGTTTTGCACTCGAAACACAGCAAGGTTTCCGTGTCTGTCGCGGTTGAATTCACGTGCCCTTTGTGCGCATGAACCTCCGTCCAGAGAATCCCCGATAAATATTATAGTTTGAGCGGCGCCTGTATATCCGAGCCGGGGAAACACAGCCAATGATCTGGGTGTAATTCACGTGCCTTTATGCATAAGGAACCCCATTAAGGAGAAATTCGTTAAAGGGAAATAATGACCTTTTGTTTTTGTTAGCAACAATTTCTTAGGCTACCGTTATGGTTTTAAAATATTTTATTTAAATTTAAGAATAAAATAACATGATTACCCCAAATCAACGTTGTAAGTTCGGAAAAAAATATAAAACTGGTACCTTGTGTACTTCATGAGGTCATTGACCAAATTCGTCCTTCCCTACCCATTGTTTACATCGAGTACGGCATTTTTGAAGGCTCTGTGACGTTTCCGATCAAACTGATCCGTGAAGCAATCCGTGAAGCATCCGTGATGCATGACTGACTATCAGTATAAGTCGTGAATAACAACAACATGAAACTATACCAACTCGAATGAAATAAGGGCGGAAATGATTTTAACCCCAGGCGAGCAAGTATTCGCAAAGCGCTCGGCAACTGCGCCACAATAGCAAAAGGCGAGGGAAATGCATATTGGATACAATATTCTTACGTCATAAGTTTCTGAAGTGCCAACTACTATGAAATACAGTGGTAAAATACCTTTAATAATGATTAACAAGAAAATTCAAACTTAAAAACAATAATTTTAATAAGTCTTTAATTAGCTTTCAACTCAAAATCAGATATATTTTGCAATGCTGCACAATAATGGCACCAGTGACGTCATTAACAAAGCGGCTACGGGACTTGGGTATATTAATCAGGAACAACTCGCCACAATGGTTAAGTGCGCCGAGAAGCATGACAATGACTTTGTAAGCAAATCGCCGACGCTAAATAGGTCGCCGTCGATGTGCATCCGATGAGCTTCCGATTTAATTGCCAGTTTTGTTATTGTTTGTTAGTTTTTTTTGGGGAAAATTATTATTTTTCATGATAATAATAAAGCATAATGTTATATACAGCCACAGACAAATTATACAGAACTTCTAATGTTGAAAAGAAATGAATCGATTTTCAAAATTGAGGGTCGCAACCACTAACTATGCCGCCGTTGATGTGCATCGATGAGCTTCCGATTTTATTGCCACTTTTTCCAATCGCTGTTAGTTTTAAAGATCGCCGTGCGTATAATCACAACAAGCAGAACGCACAATATATTTTCCACTCCATTGCGTAAAAACAATACGGGAAAAGCCCGCAGTTTGATGAGGACTAAAGTACTTGCAAGTACCGATCGTTAAAGTTGTGGAACGGTTATCAACTATAACTTGAAATATGTTTCGGTAGGAAAGTTTTCATGCAAAATGTGATGAATTTACAATATATTTTGGTCTCGTCTGGCGATTTCAAGTGCTAACTCCATTTTTGTGGGAAAAGGTCATTATTCCTTTTAATTACAAGTGCGTTAAATAGCTATAGTTACGTGTCGGAGATGGTTGGTTAGAGTTTGAGATTGCGACAAGTCCGATAAGTCCGACAAGTTCGACAGTTCAAACATTCCGACAAGTCCGACAAGCCCGACAAGTCCAAATCGATTTGCAAGTAAAACAAGTCCAACAAGTCCAACAAGTCCAACAAGTCCAAGTCCATAAATCTCCATCTATCAATCAAATCTCCATCCATCTATGGGATTACGACGCGGAGCGAGCACAAGGCGCTAGTCTATATTACTATTTGATAGCGTCTGTCTATCTGTCTGTCTATCCATCCGGCACCGCTCAGTTTATTCAGTTTAAAAGTCCCAGTTAATTCACGTGCTGAATTGGTGCGGATACCTCCATCCCGGAGATGCCAGCTAGCTATGCCGACGCACCGGAGTTGGTGGGGCGATGGTCCCTTGACGGGTAATAGGTAATTATGTCCTATGCAGTTCCAGTTGCAGTCCAGTTAATTAACGTGCTGAATTGGTGCGGATACCTCCATCCCGGAGGTGCCAGCTAATCGTCTAGCGGAGCGGACGGGTTAGCACTAGTTAACCCTATTAGTGACAGGCTCCTGGCTACCCCTATTAGTGGTAGGGGGGGGGGGGGGGATTCGACCCCCCCCCTCCTCCGGAGATATCGAGATCCACCCGTCCGATTTTCAAAAATCAAACGGTGTTCGATTCCCCTCAACACGATCGACATTTCTAACAAAAATAGATTTCCTAAATCTTTGATGGGGGGGGGGGGCAACAGGGGACAAAAACTAACCAAATTAAAGTTATATTTGACCCACCACAACTGCCATGTTTATCAACCGATGGCAACGCAACTAATAGGGATATATAGATATTGAATTGGGGATTGATATATGACGGTGACTTTTGCAAATTTAAAAATCATAGGCGTTTGCAGGTCGCTAAATATGGGGGTGAAAATTTCAGACTGGTTATTGATTCAACTTTTTTGGAACGATTCAATCACGATTCATTTTTGAATCTGAATGATTCAATCACCGTTCGATTCACGGATACAATTTTGAGAATTGATTCTTTCCGATTCAAAGAATCAAAACAATTTTTTTAATCGATTCTGTTTGATTCAACATTTAAATATATGTGGTGAATGTATGTCAAATCAATACAAATGGAAACGTACATATATATAATCATTAAAACATTGTTACAGCAATACTATTTGAGTATAAATGAATGTAGCCACTGGTACTGCACTTATTTGCACAATTTACCAGCGTACCTACTTGAATCGTTAAGAATCTTCAAATCTTTTGATTCAATCAGCCTTGATTTGATGCAGGTTTTGATTCAATCACGATTCATGAA
The DNA here is from genome assembly GCA_036785665.1 of Chirona hameri. Taxonomy (NCBI): domain Eukaryota; kingdom Metazoa; phylum Arthropoda; class Thecostraca; order Balanomorpha; family Balanidae; genus Chirona; species Chirona hameri. The sequence continues at coordinate 4,822 of JAXIVJ010015127.1, forward strand.
TCAAAAGATCTGGTGGTGAATCAATTATTTTTTGATTAAATGAATTTTGATTGAACGATTCCAATCGATTAAATCAGTGTTTAATCAATAGCCAGTCTGGGTGAAATAACTGTAATAAAACTGTCTTTTGTTGGCTTTTTTGGATAAATGAAATGGTGCGTTATTGTGACATCAGACACAACAGTTATATATCATATTTGTATCCATAGGCGGTGCCAGGTTAGCGAAAAAGGGAGGCAAAATATATAATAAATAACTTCCTGGTAACCTCCCCTTTTCAAGTCCCTGAAACCGCCTCTGCCGTGCAATATTTATTATAGTTCATTAACCCGCGCACTGCAGGGGCTTTGCGCCGAACACGAACTGCAGGGGGGGAGGTGATTTCCGCCCCCCTGAGATCTCGAAAACTACGCAACGTAGCGAGAAGCGGAAAAAGGCATTTGATAGCTTCATACATGTTCTATCGAAAGTATTTCAGTGTTCTTTTAGGTCAGGCAGTGTTCTTTTAGGTCAGGTCAAAATCGAGGTCACCAGAGGTCATCAAAGGTCAAATTTTCCAGTTTTTTTCCTGTTTTAGGATATCGCTTCAGAAATTCCAATAAATCTCAGAAACGATGATAGTTAGAAACAAACGGAAAAAAGCAAACGCCAGCCAGTTAAATTTGTAATCGGAAAGGTGTCATCAGATTTGATCTCAGGTCAATATCTGAGGCTCCAGAGGTCAAAAAGGAAAAAAAAACAGTTTTTTTTTGGCTAAATCATTTTTTGCTATTAACTTTTTACTTAATAAAGATAACCGAAAACTGTTAACGATATTGTGTTTATCTTGTCAAGGCGCTTTTAATGATTTATATGGTGACCTTGTTAAGTCAACTTAATAATTTGATCTAAAGTCAAGGTCAAGTGGTGACCCAAGTAGGGAATGTTGCATATGGGAAGACGTGTCTCGACGAGACAAACACATTGATGTCTGTTTTACTTCTCTATCTTCATTATGTCGAGAGTTATTGACAAAAAAGTGATGGTGACCTCGCATGATCTCAAATGACCCAATAGGGGTCGCTGAACAAAACTTACACTTGGATCATCAAGAATATCCTATAATAACATGATCCAGAAGTAATTGGACTAGTATCATGCATATCATTGAAATAGGAAGCATTTGTATATTTCCCCATTTACTTATGGGGAGGTTACGAGATTGACCTGACCTTAGGTCACCGATATCAAAATTCCGAGAGAAACTAATTGTAAGTACTGATGCCCTCATGACATCCTGTAAGTTTCAACCTGATTGGTGACAAACTCTGGCTTTGGCACAACTGCAAACATTTTTGGTGGTGGGATCACTTGACCTGGTCTGGTGACCTGACCTGAGATGACCCGAGTATATTTTTGTTTCAAAGTGTGCGCAATTGATGTCCTAACAGGTGTAGGTGTCCTAACCTAACAGGTGTAGGTGTACCCGGCGGCGCTACGCGCCGCCGTTTTTTTCGCTATCTTTGAAAAACCTGGGGGGGGGGCGGAAATCAACCCCCCTGCAGTGCGCGGGTTAACATCAACTAATTTGTACTTGTTTCAATCACCGTAAACCTATGTAACTCCTTTATACTGCAGGCAGTTAGGAGGAAGCCGTGCAGATCGCATATCCGTATTATCGCCAAATGTCGCCGAAAAAAAAAACTAAAAAAACGGGCCCTGGAACCGCCTCTGTTAAGGTTAGGAACTCAAAATTTTGACTCCATATGCGGAAATCAATTTTAGGAAAAGTCCCAAAATTTCATGGGTCTGCTCCCAGCTGTTTCGGAGATATCTGCCAAAACCTGAGGGTTGGATTCTGCCCCCCTGCCACTAATAGGGTTAACCCTATGCTCTGCGAGCGGCCACAATTACGTTAACCTGCGGGGAGGGGGCGATTCTGCCCCCCCCCGAGAGATCTCGAGAACTGCTTGGTGGATTTCGATGGGGAAAACGCCATTCGATTCGTCATGACAAGATATCTTTTTAGATCTCGAAATTTCATTTTGTTCAAAAATGGGGGCCAGGGGGCAAAAATACGAAAATTTTGGGTGTTTTTGACAGGTCATTGCGGCCATGTGGTTTGACCGATTTTCATGCCCCAGACGTTTTTGAGCTTCAAATGTGCTGGTCATCAATATATCAAAAGACAACAAAATACAAATCATAGGCGTATTCAGGGGATGTAAAATGGGGGGATTTTCTGATAAAAATATGTGCTGTTCGTGACTGTTTGGGACGACATGAACGTCACATGTGGGCATTATATCTGGAATTTGTTAAATGTAATATATTGCGCATAGGCGGATCCAGGAGAACAACGTGGGGGCACCATGCGCGTAACGCTTTTATAATCTTACTAATTTGAAGTTGGACCTAATTTGAGAAAGAGTATCACCTCCCATTTTTTTTTGTCCCTGAGTGCGCCTCTACCCCAAAAATATATACAATCCCAGTATCTATGATGCATATTGCATTGCAATGGTTTCTGACGCATTTATTGCACTGCAAACCACGAAGGAAGTATGCGCCGCAAAACCGCATTCGTAACAACCTCCCCAACACAGGAGCCTGGCACCGTCTCTGCTGGACCGATTTTTTCAAAATTTTGACACAACACGCGCCATTCAATTTTGGGAAAAGAATTGTGGGACCTAAAACAATACTGAAATACTTTCGATAGAACTTGTATCAAGCTATCAAATGACGTTTGCCGCTAGTCGCTACATAGCTTAGTTTTCGAGATCTCGTGGGGGGGGGGGGGGGGGGTGGATCACCCCCTGTAGTTCGTGTTCGGCACAAAGGTCCTGCAGTGCGTGGGTTAATCTACCGATAAACACCAAGAACTCCATATTGGCCTGCGAGGTGGCAACCCCTTTAACCCTCGCCCTAGGGGGGGCCTGCAGGCCCCCTGAGGTTTTTCTTGAATAACTTTTGACGCATAAGGTGCATCTTGCTGAAATTTTGGTAGCTGAGTTTACAACAATTATTCGTAGGCTGTAAAAATTTCTTTGAAATTGGTTAAGTATTTTGGGAGATAATAATGTTTTGATGACGTCATGTTGGTACAAAAATGAAAAATATTGGGAAAATCGTAGAAAACAGGGTTTTAAAGCAAATTGTAAACTCAATTCACTAAAGATACAAAATGTCATTCTCTTTAAAATGGCAATCTCGGATTTTCAAAATTTTAGGTTTATGACCTCTATTTTTTTTAAATCCCCACAAAATCAAAATTTTCAAAGATATTAGAAAAACCGGAATACATGTCAGAGAACTGAGTATGGACAATACTCATACCAAATTTCAAAGCAATATCTCCATTATTGACTGAGTTATGGCTTCCTAAGTGTAAAAAACTGATGACGTCATATTTTAAAATAACTTTTTTTTGACATTTTTGGACAAGATACGAACAAATAATTGCCTTTTTTGTATTCCTGAGCCAAAAGTGGTCTAAGACATGCCTTTTTATTTACATTTATCAATTTCTAATTTTGAGGTTTTCTGAAGAGTTCTGGACTGGACGTGTTAGATGAAGATCGCTGTTCTGGACGTGGTAAATCCGAGGTTATTCACTTGACTTGGAAGGTCACCCGTTTAACTGAAACCTAAAAATGGCATACTGTTAGATTCCTCTTATGACAGTCAACATGCTGGTTCTTACCGCATTGCTCTAAGTTGCTTGGTTTGGAAGTTAACAGGGGGCCTGTCAGGCCCCCCCGTAGGGCGAAGGTGAACAAAGCTCCCGTAGGGCGAGGGTTAACCCTCGCCCTCCTAAAACGACCCCCTGAGGTTTTTCTTGCATAACTTTTTAGACATGCGGCCCATCTTGCTGAAATTTGTAGTAGTAAGTATACAACAATTATACGTATGCTGTACAAATTTCTTTGAAATTAGTTGCGAAATTTGTGAAATAATTATGTTTTGATGACGTCATGTTTGTGGAAAAACGATAAATGTTTGAAAAATCGTAGAAAACTGAGTTTTGAAGAAAATTGCAAACACAATTAAGCAAAGATATAAAATGTCATTTTCTTTAAAATGGTATTCTCAGATTTGTGAAATTTTGGGTTTTTGACTCTCAAAATGATCAAATAGTGATTTTCTTGGAAAAATCACCACAAAATCAAAATTTTCAAAGATGTTAAAAAACGGAATATATGTGAGAGAACTGAGTATGGACAATATTCAAACCAAATTTCAAAGACATATCTCTATTTTTGACTCAGTGATGGCCCCCTAAGTGTAAGAAATTCATGACATCATTTTTTTAATAACTTTTTTGACTTTTTTTTGACCAGAAACGAATACATATTTACCTTTTCTGTATTTATGAGACCAAACTGGTCTAGGAACATCCTTTTTTATTTACATTTATCAATTTCTCATTTTGAGGTTTCCTGACAGAGCAAAATCGCTGTTCTGGACGTGGTCGATCGAGTTCATTCACTTGACCTGGAAGGTCACTCGTTGACCCAACACCTAAAAATTGCATAACGTTAGATTGTAAACATGACGGGCAACATGTTGGTTCTTGCCGCGTTGCTCTATGTTGCTTGGTTTGGAAGTTAACAGGGGGTCGTTTTAGGACCCCCTCCCCCGTAGGGCGAAGGTGAAAAAAGCTCCCGTAGGGCGAGGGTTAAAGCCGGAGTGAAAGCTATTCGGTTACCGTCGCATTCAGGAATCGGCCAATGAAAGCCACCCACCAAAACAGCACCGCATTGCCGTGACCCGGATTCGAACCGGGGTTATCGCGGCCACAACGCGAGGTCCTAACCACTAGACTATCACGGCGGCTGGAGACTGTCGTGGGCGTTACTTTCATATTTCAGACCGAGGTGGTTCAGCTCGCGCCTGCCTGCGGTGAAAGTTTCTCTAACTGGCGCGTGTGGGCACTCACTGTGCGCCCACGCACTGTCACAGCACTCACTAATTAAAAATGTCTCCGTCCCCCCCACACACACTTTCAGGTGGTGGCGACGCCCTTGCGTATAAACAAAATAGATGCACAGAATGCCAGCTGTTTTGCATCAGGTATCATAAATTATTCCTGAAAATTCCTTCGCCCGGACGAAAATGTTTTACCTTGTCGCGGCACCTGCTTATCGCAAGTCAACGCCGCAATATACGCCACCAGAAAGTAACAACTTTCACCAAAATCGGAAATAAAACATGGCAGAAACAGGCAACTTGAAGAACAAATATCACCACCGTTGCAGGCTCCCCAGGCCATAACATGCAGGCGATGGTGGTATAATGGTGAGCATAGCTGCCTTCCAAGCAGTTGATCCGGGTTCGATTCCCGGCCATCGCAGTGAATGTTTTTTCGCACTTTACTACTCAAACTCGCCATATCGAAGGATACCAGACATTCACCTCGTACACGAGATGTATGTATGTATGTATTAACGTAAACAGACCGTTCCACACGACAGGGTTATTCTTCGGTCTTCCATACATGAACATAAAAATGAACTAAAACATTTTGCCCTGTTTTGCCGACATCGTAAAATGATTGAGCAAGTGCAAAATATAATGGGCGACAACTGCGATTCAGAACACACTGAGATGAAATATGCGCATTGTATCACCATCACCATCGCCGTGTGACGATTACCACTGTCATACCTCGCACCAGGTCCAGCCCCATGGATCGCACAGGTCGCAATTGGCGTAGGTTAGACAAGGTGGCGCTAGAGTCTGATGTCAGTGATGTAGATTGGCGTGCAGTTGTCAGGCGGGAGGACACCTGTGAGGATCAGTGGAATTGCTTCTCAGCTGAAATGGACCGCATACTCGATGCTCACGCCCCCATCCGCAGATACTGCGTGCGTAATCCTGCTCCACCGCCGATTAGCGACGATACACGTGACTTAATGAGTCAACGCAGGGAGGCTAGGGCAGGGACTGACAGAGGAGCTTGTCATCGACTTAATACGCAGGTCAAACTGGCCATCCGTAGGGACACGCGGGCTAGCATTACCGAGCGAATCAACAGCACACCCTCCTCCTCATTGTTCCGGCTGCTGCAGCCAGTAATAGCTCCCAATTGCGGTCCGCCCACCCAACCTGAGAACCTGACACCAGACGAGATGAATAGCTACTTTACTTCAGTAGGTACAGAGACGCGAGATCTAGTCACCACTCAGTATCAACAGTCTAACCGCGAGGAGTTGCATGTCCGTCTCCCACGTGTGAACACTGGGGCTCTGAATATATTCCCCGTCACTTTAAAACAGGTGCAACGCGCTTTGTTCTCTATGCATAACAAAGACTCGGGTGTGGAAGGTGACATCCCTGTGCAAATTTTAAAGCTTTGTTTTCCGGTTATTGGCAACATTATTCTACAGATAATCAATACCAGCCTTGTGACTGAAACGGTTCCGTCCAGTTGGAAGCGTGCCATAGTTATACCCATTCACAAAAGGAACGACCCACCTGAGCATCGAATTTCAGGCACGTCACAATCGTCCCAACCATTTGTAAGCTTGTAGAAAAGCTAGTATATCATCAGCTCACTTCATACCTGGTGCATCACGGTCTTTTTAGCTCTGATCAACATGGTTTTATGGAAAAACATTCGACATGCACCGCTCTTTTATCCATTACTGATACGATATTGCAAGGCATGGACGACTCTGAAGTAACTCTTCTTACTCTGATTTACCTGAGTCGCTGTTTTGATGTGGTGGACCATTCCATGCTGCTAACCAAGCTGCGACAGCTTCAAATATCAACGGGTTGGATCCAAAGCTTTCTAGAAGGTCATACTCAACGCGTTAGAGTGGGACATACGCTTTCAGAACCTCGCGACATCACAATCGGCACATTCCAAGGTTCGTGCCTAGGTCCATTATTATATAACATCTTCAGCAATGCCATCGCATGTTTCATCCCACATTACATCAACGGCTTCCGCGTCACCGTCGTGCGCTACGCCGACGATAGCCAGTTGGCCATCACGGGCCCTCGCGCTAGGCTGGATGAAATGAAGCGGTCACTGGAGTCGGTGTTGGATGTGATGTGCACATGGTTCATGCAGAATGGTATGTTGGTGAACGCCAGTAAAACCGAGCTGTTGTTGTGTGGGGACCGCCGCCAAATCTGTCAGTTCAAGGACCCAGTGTCCGTCGTGTTCATGGAACGAACACTGCAGTGCTCCAAAACAGTTAAGATCCTCGGAGTTATCATGGACCCTTATCTGTCCTATGAGAATCATATTTCTCATATTGTAGGTAAATGTACCGGCATACTCATAGGCATACTGAATGCCAAGCAGGTTCTCCCACCGAGTGTTCTACCAAAGATCATCGATGCGCTGGTGTTCTCCCATGTGAGATACTGTGCACAAGTGTATGGCAGTGCGAACCTTACTCACAAATCGAAATTCCAAAAAGTGTTCAACTTCGCTGCCCGAGTGCTATCAGGACGAAGAAAATACGACCACAACTCTGATGTTATCGAGGAACTAGGCTGGCTATCGGCGCATCAATACGTGATGTACTTCGACCTCTGTTTGATGCATAGCATACTGACGACCGGAAAACCTGACGTTATCCGTTCGGCACTGGTGTACAACCATGAAATTGCTCGCCGTGATACCAGGCAGTCAAATAACCTCGCCCTGTCTCGCGTAAAGTTGAACCACGGTAAGAGGCAGTACATGTACCGCGCTGCTAAGCAGTATAACGAGCTGGCCATCAACCGAGGAGTGGCCGGTATGTCCCAGAGGCTCTTTAAGTCACACGTCCGCAAGACGCTTCGCAGCACCGAGTAACTGTAGATTGTCTGCTCGATTGACTGTCTCGAATGAGTCTATGTAAATTTGTGTTTAGGGTAGAATTGTGCATAGAGTATAAGCCTGCAGTGCAGTGGCAGATTAGATGAACGATTAGTCATGTAAAGTCATGTATATGAACCACGTCTGCCTTCTATGTGACGAGGGTCTAAGAATAACCCAATCAATTGTGGAGAGACCCGATGATGTATACAATACAATACAATACAAATATGCGCATTGTATGAATGGCTAGCCCTATACAAGAATGTGCGCTTCCGTGATTGTTCCTAGGTCGAGGCAAGGACAATGTCGACAATGTTTCGATTGTCGGGTATCACGCTCCAGTATTTCGTAGTTGAACTGGATGTGCGACGCCAACGACGAAGGTTTCGCACTAGTTATAACCTTATGCACATGCACAAGTCAGAGGATTTTACTAAATCTAACGCATTTAGCTAACCTAATTCACGCAATACATCAGAGATGTGGTCGTATTTCCAGCGTCCTGATATGACTCGTGCGGCAAAATTTAAGATTTTTTTTTGATGTTCTTAAGAGACGTCACACTGGCACTGCCATACACTTGTACATAGCATCGCACATGTGATAGCACCAGACAATCGACAATGCGCGGCAACACTTCAGCGGGAAGACATGCTTTACATCATACATGGCTTAATCCTATCAAAATTACAAAGCAGCGATCAGTGATGTTTTTTATATGATATTCCCATGACAATGTTTCATCCATCACCACTCCTGAATTTTTGACTTTGTTGAAACATTGAATTTGCTCTCCCATACAATAAAATACGGGGGGCTGCGCAATACGCTTTAACCCGCGCACTGCAGGGGGTTTGCGCCGAACACGAACTGCAGGGGGGTTGATTTCCGCCCCCCGTGAGATCTCGAAAACTGCGCTACGTAGTGACAAGCAGAAAACGGCATTTGATAGCTTGATACAAGTTATATCGAAAGTATTTCAGTATTTTGTTAGGTGAGGTCGAAATTGAGGTCACCAGAGGTCATCAAAGGTCAACTTTTCCAGTTTTTTTCTCCTGTTTTGGACTTCGCTCCAGAAATTCCCATATATCTCCGAAGCTATGCTAGTTAGAAAACAAACGAAAGCAATCAAACGCCAGCCAGTTAAATTTTCAATCGACAAAGTGCCCCCAAATTTGATCTCAGGTCAATATTTGAGGCTGGAGGTAAAAAAAAGAAAACAAATGTTTCTTTTTTTTGCAAAAAAAAGAGTTATTAACTTTTACTTAATATAGATAACGACAAACTGTTTACGCCAATATGTTTATCTCGTCAAGGCGCTTTGGTTGATATACATGGTAATCTTGTTAAGTCAACTTAAAAATTGACCTCAGGTCAAGGTCAAGTGGTGACCCAAGTAGTGCATGTTGCATATGGGAAGACGTGTCTCGAGGAGACAAACACATTTCTGTCTGTTTTACTTCTCTATCTGTATTACATCGGGAGTTATTAACAACAAAGTGATGGTGACCTCGCATGACCTCAAATGACCCCATAGGGGTCACTGAACAAAACTTACACTTAGATCATCAAGAGTATTCTATAATAACATGATACAGATGTAATTGGACTAATATCATGCATATCCTTGAAATAGGAAGCATTTTTATATTTCCCCATTGACTTATTATGGGGAGATTACGAAATTGACCTGACCTTAGGTCACCGATATCAAAATTCCGAGATGAAAGAATTGTAAGTACTTATGCCCTCATGACATCCTGTAAGTTGCAAACCTCACAAAAGACATTTCACAAACACTCGCCACCTCTGAATTACCGATTGTATAGAAAATTGTAAACACAAATGTTAGTACCGCAGAAAGCTTGAAATCAAGAACGTTTGTATTAAACTTGATGCTAATGACGAATACTTTGATTGTTAACAAATTAATTTAACAAATATATACATTGTGGTTTATTTTTTTACTCAATATAAAATTAGTTATAGGGAGAATAATCTTTTAATTAACATTTCATCGGAATGCAAACTCTGATCGTAAAAATACATCTTGGTAAGCAGTTAGAGTAAACAGAATTTGACCATTCACCAGGTGGCGGAGCATAACAACAGAACTACTCTTAAAAGAAAGATCGTTGAATTTCTCGACTATTTGTTCACCTAACCTAGCCGATTTCCTACGTTGTAAAGGGTGAAGGTTCACTGCACATTGCACAAGACATCGTTGACCGCTGCAATTCTATCGCCATGCGGGTTCTCCGCGCGGAGGCGCCCCTCACAGCGCAATCGGTAAGGTGCACTGGGACTTCAAAGCCGGAGATACCTGTTCGAATCTCTCCGGAAATAACTTTTTTTGGGGGCAGCTATACCTATGCATAACTAAACCATTACCCTAACAATCTCGGCAACGTAACAACCTCACCAAGAAAATAACCTGAACAGTCAAACAATGTCAACTGTCAATGCAGTTTCTGAAATTCAGAACCCCTGACCCACTGGAATTACAAGTTTGTAATTGCACAATTAATTGCACAATAATTGCACAATTTGTAAATGTACAATTGCAAACATTTTTACAAGCAATATCTTTGTAAAGTAGTTTGTAAATAGTAAATTGAGATTGACTGCCCTGGGGTTTTGTGAAATCCAGACTACAAACATGTGTAAAAATTATTTGTAATTACAAGGAAATTCTTTGTAATTACAAACTTCTTTGCTTTGTGAATTAGGCTACTGATCGGTGAGAAATTCTGGCTTTGGCACAACTGCAAACATTTTTGGAGATGGGGTCACTTGACCTGGTCTGGTAATCTGACCTGAGATGACCCGGTGTTATTTTTTTCTTCTTCAAAGTGTGCGCAATTCATGTCCTAACAGGTGTGCCCAAACCCGGCGGCGCGCAGCGCCGCTGTTTTTTCGCTATCTGCGAAAAACCTTAGGGGGGGGGGAGGGGGCGGAAATCAACCCCCCTGCAGTGCGCGGGTTAACTGCCTCCTGTCTCCGCACAAAATAAATTCTGTTTTTGCCGCAATAACCTTCATGCCATGCTGTTGGAACCACGTTGACATCGTTACTAGCAACTCTTCCATGGTCCTTTGTAGTTCCCCAATTTGATCTTGAGGGCCTGTGACAGCGAGCTGTGTGTCATCAGCATAACGCACCGCTGTGACCTCGAAGCCATTGACTTTAGCTGGCATGTGGCATGCGAGATCGTTCCTTGCAATGTTGTACAGTAATGGGCCGAGACAAGTATCCTGGAAAGTCCCAATTGAGATAGGAAGTGATTTTGATAAAATTTCCCCTACTTCAACCCGTTGTACGTGTCCATGTAGGTAGCTCTTAAACCAGCCTGATGAAATTTACAATAATTATAATTTATTAATGATTGTGATCAATAACATTGAAGCAGCGACTCAAATCAATGAGAACCAATAGGGAAATTATGGATCGATCCATGCCCCTGAGAATTTCGTCAGTCATTGTCATTAGGACGGTACATGTCGAATGTTGCGGCATGAAACCATGTTGATCTTCGCTTAATAGATTTTGGCTCTGAAAGTAGTTTGTCAACTGTTCTTGTACTAACTTTTCTACTACTTTGCATAGATCAGGAACTTTCGTGATAGGTCTAAAATTTGATGCTTTAGATGGATCGTCTCTTTTAAATAGAGGAATGACGGTCGCTCTTTTCCAGGCAGAGGGCACGGTTTCGGAGAAAAAGCTAGTGTTAATGATACGTAAAAGGTAGCGTCCAATTGCATCAAATATCAGTTTCGAAATTTGGATTGGAACGTCGCCTTCTATTGAAGAGTCTTTGTTGGGTAGTGAAAATAAAGCACGCCTTAGTTCAGTCAACGTGACTGGTGTGAGCCTCATTGACCCAGCGTGGACCTTAGGTAGTCGAGTAAAAAGCTTCTCTCGGCCCGAGCGGTCGAAGTCGGCCACCACCTCGTACTGCTGTAAAGTAATCGTTCAGGTCATCTGGTGTTAAATTTTTCGGTTGCTTTGTGTATCCACGTTTAGGTGCAATTACATATTTTAATTCCTGAAACAATGACGAGGATGTTGAGTTGTGGACGCGGTTTGCTATATCTGCCAGACAGTCTTTGCGAATCGCCCGTTTAGTTAATGTGTTGATTTCCTGATACGCTGGATCGTTTGTTTCTTTCATGGGCGTCGGCGGCGGGGGAACGCGTCCCCCTAGTTCAAAAATATGTGTGGGGGGGGGGGGGGGGGGAGACGTCCCCCAAGAAAGCAGACTTGCTTGACTTGTTTGGCTGAATTCGTTCCAAAGGATATGCAAATTGATTTATTCTTAGCTCAAATTACATGCCATTTGTAGCCATATATTGTTCAGCCCTTTCTTTGTACTTAAAATATAATGTAGGTACTTAATTATTTTTTAGAAAATAAAGTTATGATATGGCAGCTAAAAGTTAGTACACAAGATTGGCTTCTGCTATGATCGAATTTCAAGCTCGTCCATTCATTCACCATTCATTCCAAGGCCTTAGATACAATTCAGCCAAGGCAGCGAATAGTGTGACGTCATGAGTACATCCATCAATATGCTCTGTTCAAACAGCAATCAGTTTTATATTTTAGTCCCTTTGAGCCGCTGAAATTTATATAAATGAGTGCTATAGCCTACAGCAGCATGCTTGTTATAATTTACATCGTTGAGGAACTCACAACAATCCATGCTAAGGAAGTTTTTGGAAATATATCATAGAAGGGGTAGCTACTAGCTTGCTGCCCCCCCCCCCCCCACACGGCCGGACGTACAGCGGTGGATGGCTGACACGGCCATTAGGGGCAAATTCCCCCTCACAGGAATATGGGGGCATTCAATACAAGTTTCCCCCCACACGTTCCTGCATTGGCTGTAAGCAACTTGGCTTGTTTTTTGGAACACTGCTGGACCTCACTGACAAAGGGATTGCAAACTGACGCAATCTACACTGATTATTCTTCCGCCTTTACGAGTGTGAGCCATAGTCTACTTTTACACAAGCTCAAGTGCTCTTTTAACATCTCAGGTCTTGCGCTCAGCTGGCTTGAGTCTTACCTAAGCCAACGATCCCAGCGAGTCATTCTCGATGGGAAACATTCTGACTGGGCTCCGGTACTATCCGGGGTCCCGGAAGGCAGCATTTTAGGCCCAATTCTGTTCACCTGTTACGTCGCTGACCTTCCTAATCACATCAAAACATCGTGCCTGTCTTATGCAGACGATATCAAAATTTTCAACCGAATCAGTTCCCCAGAGGACGCTCATTCCCTCCAGGCCGATTTAGACCGCCTCAGTTTGTGGTCCAAAACTTGGCGTTTGAAACTCAACCCAGCTAAGTGCAAGACGATCACTTTTACCCTGCGCTCATCACCTCATCTTGTATCGTACGTGCTGGACGGCCACCAGCTTGAGCGATGTGTGCGCGTGCGTGACCTTGGCGTCATTTTAGACGCCAAGCTTACATTTGCGGACCACGTTGACGCCACAGTCGCTAAAGCCAACCGCATGCTTGGCCTGCTAATTAGAAGCATGCAGATGTCTGCTGGCACACAACAAACGTGCTTTGACCATGCCGCAGCCCTCGCCGCCTACAAGGCCCATGTAAAATCCGTACTGGAATACGGTAGCGTAATCTGGTCAGGCGCTGCGGTCACCCATATCCGCCGGCTGGAGCGCCTTCAACACCGTTTCCTGATGTGGCTGGGATCTAAAACCCAAGCAGCGTGTCCACCACTTGATTATGTGTCATTGCTCGAGCTGTTTGGCTGCGCATCGGTCAGGTCGCGTTTCGTTCGGTCCGATCTAATGTTCATGCGCTCAGTATTCAGCGGCAACATAGACTGCCCTGATATTGTGGCAACGTTCCCGCTGTCAGCACCAAGTCGACGTACGCGGCGCCCCGAGCTCTTCCATGTACCTCGTGGAAGAGTTGACTCTGTAAAGAGGGGCTTCTTGATTCGTCTCCCGCATCTCTTTAACTCGCTCACACACAGCAGCCCTCAGACGGATTTATTTATGCCGTCTCGTACCCTTAGGTCTGACATCACGAAGTTCGCTGATGTTCAGGGTACATACTTGAGTTAAGGTCGCTGCTGTAAGCTGTGTCCCGTGATCGGTCATTGGCTTTAAGTTGCACTTGTCTATTTTAGGTCTTTTGCCTGTACCAGCGCTATATCTACACGATTATATTTACTTTTACCGGCGCTTTTATGTATTTGTCTATTTTTAGGGTTTTGCCTGTATCAGCGCTTTATTTACACGTTTGTTCCTACTTTCACTGGCGATTTTAATCGCCTTTTATGTATTTATTTTATGCTGCTGTGTTTACTATGCAGTATAGTTGTATTCTCTTATTGTATGTACCATGTGCACTCATGTAGTTTGTGAATGTTTTAATTTCCTGTTGCATGAGGCAGCATGAGGCAGGCACAGGGACCGTAAGTGGGCCCTGTGCCTGTGGTTGTTGACTCAATAAATACATACATAAATAAGTAAGAAGTGATATCCCGCGCCCCGGCTGGGGTGCAGAATCTGCCGCCCTCCAGGGTTTTCTCAATAACTTGAACACCATTATATATATCGACGTGAAACTTTAAGTACCTGATGCTGCATCAATTATACGTCTTCTAACAAAATTGCAATGAATTTGTTGCTGTATGTTGGGAGATAATGACTTTTAGGGACGGTCATGTCATGCCATTTTTTCGTGTACAAATGATAAATGTTTGAAAAATCGTAGAAAACCGAGTGTTGAAGCAAATTGCAAAAAGTGAAAAGCAAGAAAACGACATTCTATTCAAAGTGGTTATCTCAGATTTTGGACATTTTGAGATTTTTCACCAAAAAAATAAAAATCGGAGACAAAATCCGCAAAATGAACATGTTCAACGATATTTTTTAAAAAAACTGAATATGTTGTGCAGAATCAAGTATGGACGATATCCAAACCAAATTTCAAAGCAATATTTTATTTGTAACCGACTTATGGCTCCTAAGTATAAATAACACGTCATTTTTTTAAGTTGCATTTTTTTGGCTTTTAGTAACCAGATACAGACAACTAAATGACACCACTGTATTTCGGGGACAAAACTGGTCTGGAAACATGCCTTTTTATATAGATTAATCTATTTGAAATTTTTCCTTATGTCTTTTATGTGACCTGACCTTGACCTGAGGGCCATTAGTTGGGGTCAGGTTGGGAAAATGGCTGCTACTATCGAATTATACGAGTAAAACAACCCATTAAACAGGTATCGCATTGCTTTCGTAGATCTCCTGCCAATAGTGACCTTTTGTGACCTGACATTGACCCTGACCTTTGCTTACAATTTCACTTTCGCGTTTGTGGGAAATTAATTATAACTTCGAGAGCACTTTGTGCGAAAATAGTCGCAATCTAAGGTTTCGGATGGAAACCGAGTTCGACACGGGCCGGGCTGGCCCTATTGGCCATGGGGCAGGCCTGGGTCGGGCCTCAACTTTAAGGCAATCACCGGGCTCTGGACGGGCCTGGGCTGGGAATGTTGAAGTAATGCGCGCAAGCTCAGCCCTCAGGTCAGAGCTTACACATATTTTAACCAGCGGTTCACTTTCACAGCAACATACTGTTGTGGCTGTGGCTTGTTTTTGGTTAGCATGGTTGGTTCATTGTTTCACATTGATAGTATACAAGTAAATATGCTAAGATAATTATTGTAAATTTTGTGAAAATATTTATATGCTTAATCTGAACGGGCCGGGCCGGGCCTGGGCCTCAATATTATGAATTTGATCGGGCCTGGTCTGGGCCTGAGCTTGGTGTTCATAGGCCCGGGCCGGGCTGGGGGTTGGTGGGACCGTGGCGAACACTGGATGGAAAGTATGGCCCATTAACCCAAAAACCTCGATTTTGACCTTTTACCTGGCTGTGACCTGACATGTGACCTTATTTTGAAAATTTCGCGTATGCTTTAGATGCGTCTCATTAAGAGCTTTCGATTGCCTCCTTGCGCCTCTCGCTGCGGTTATTGGATCGGAAGATCACGAGGGGGGGGGGGGGCGTGGGGCGTGTTCGGCTGAATACCCCAGTGGGGCGCGGGATAATTAGGAAAAAAACTTCCCCCGCCCCCGGTTAAAGACTGTTTTGCACTGAGGATCCAACGCCAACCCCCCCCCCCCCGTAATTTTTTTCTTGCGCTGACGACCCGATGTCACCTTCCCCCCCTCGCTCAACGACTCTTCGCGCTGACGACCCGACGCTACCCCCCGGGTCAACAACTTTTCGCAGATGAAACTGAGCGTATTTTTTGCCCCCCCCCAAAAAAAAAATTGAGCCACCCTATATCTCCATTGATGCTAACCCCCCCCCCCCCCCCCCGGTCAACAACTTTTGCTTTTGACTGTGACTGCGTCCCCCCCCCCCAGTAAAAATATGTGGCGACGCCCCTGATTTCTTTATATCGTTTGCGCTGCTTCATCAGATTGAGAGTTTCGTTCGAAACCGGTGGGGGACGGGGTTGTGAACTCGAAATTTTCTGATAGGAGCATGGAAGTCTAACATTTCGTTAAGCGTATTTGAAAAAGCCTCCCACTGCTGTTGACATGTTTCATTTTATTTTACAACAGGATGCCGTCCAATGTTCAAAAATCAATAATTATTTAATTAGTCAAAACTGCACCATTATCGAATGTTCGCCATCTCCGGCCCGTCCTGTACTGCGCCCATTGTCTGGCTCGGGGCACCGTTACTCCCACACATACGCGACGGTGGTGACTCGCGTAATCACATTTTTGGAGAGAACACATTGTTGGTCATTACCTGGCAATGTCATTACCTTGAGGTAGGGGCTGCTAAATCTTAAACAAAAGTGTTCTTACTCTAAAATACGGGATGTTAGATTGTTGTCAGACTCTTGAGTCTTGACGATACCCAAATCCTTCACTCCGTCAATCGACCGAAAACCGTGACATACGTGGTACTTCCTTTGCACGACAGATTTTAGAGTACTGTCACTTTTGTTTAAGATTTAGCAACCTACCTACCTCAAGGTAGTGACATTGCCCACGCTGCACATATTGATCCTGTGTACGAGGCGAATGTCTGGTATCCTTCGATATGGCGAGTTTGAGTAGTAAAGTGCGAAAAACATTCACTGCGATGGCCGGGAATCGAACCCGGATCAACTGCTTGGAAGGCAGCTATGCTCACCATTATACCACCATCGCATGTATGTCTGCGCCTGGGGAACCTGCAACGCTGGTGATATATTTCCCTCAAGTTGCGTGTTTCTCTGCCATGTTTGATTTCCGATTTTGGTGAAAGTTGTTACTTTCTGGTGGCGTATATTGCGGCGTCGACTTGCGATAAGCAGGTGCCGCGACAAGGTGATACATTTTCGTCCGGGCGCAGTAATTTTCAGGAATTATTTGTGATGCGTGGTCTTGTGTGCTCAACAGCTTGCATTATGTGCATCTTTTTTGTTTATACGCAAGGGCGTCGCAATGGTGAAAATATGCCCTTTTAAAAATATAGTGGGCCAAATCCGGTGAGTTTTTTTTATGGGGGATACTTATGCCCCCTGAGCAAAAATTGCCCCCTCCTGGAGTGAATCCTGGGTACGCTACTGAGTGGTCCAAATGTATTTTTTTGATCTAATGGGGGAGTTTCGGGATCAAATTTTGCAGGTGAAATCGGACACGCTTAACCCTCGCGCTACGGGAGCTTTTTTCACCTGCACCCTACCTGACAGGCCCCCTGTTAACTTCCAAACCAAGCAACTTAGAGCAATGCGGTAAGAACCAGCATGTTGCCTGTCATGAGAGGAATCTAACGGTATGCGATTTTTAGGTTTCACGTTAACGGATGACTTTCCAGGTCAAGAGAATGACCTCGGATTTACCACGTCCAGAACAGCAATTTTGCTCTTCAGAAAACCTCAAAATTAGAAATTGATAAATGTAAATAAAAAAGCATGTTCCTAGACCAGTTTGGGCTCACAAATACAAAAAAGGTAATGATTTGTTCGTATCTTGTCAAAAAAGTCAAAAAAGTTATTAAAAAAATGACGTCATCAGTTTCTTACACTTGAGCCATCACTCAGTCAAAAATGAAGATATTGCTTTAAAATTTGGTATGGGTATTCTCCATACTCAGTTCTCTCACATATATTCCGGTTTGTCTAATATCTTTGAAAATTTTGATTTTGTGGGGAATTTTCCAAAAAAAAATCAGTGTTTTTGAATTTTAGGGGTCAAAAACCCCAAATTTGGCAAATCCGAGATTTCCATTTTAAAGAGAATGCCATTTTGTATCTTTGGTGAGTTGCGTTTGCTATTTGCTTTAAAACTGTTTTCTACGATTTTTCAAATATTTCTCTTTTTTTCCAACATGACGTCATCAAAAATTATTTTCTCCCAAACTACTCAACCAATTAAAAAAAATACACTCTACGCATAATTGTTTCAAAAACAAATTCAGCAAGGTTTTCAGCAAGATGCGCATATGTACAAAGTTATTCAAAAAAAACTCAGGGGGAAGTTAAGCCTGTCAGCCCCCCCCCCCGTAGGGCGAGGGTTAATCTACCGATACACACCAAAAACTACATATTGGCCTGCGAGGTGGTAATATCCATTTAAAGCTGGAGTGAAAGCTATTCGTTTACCGTCGCATTCAGGAATCGGCCAATGCAAACCACCCCACCAGAACAGTACCGCATTGCCGTGACCCGGATTCGAACCGGGGTTATCGCGGCCACAACGCGAGGTCCTAACCACTAGACTATCACGGCGGCTGGGGACTGTCGTGGGCGTTACTTTCATATTTCAGGCCGAGGTGGTTCAGATCGCGCCTGCCTGTGGTGAAAGTTTCTCTAACCGGGGCGTGTGGGCACTCACTGTGCGCAAACGCACTGTCACAAAACTCACTCATTAAAAATGTCTCCCCCTCAAACTTTCAGAAGGTGGCGACGCCCTTGCGTATAAACAAAACAGAAGCCCAGAATGCCAGCTGTTGAGCACACAAGATCACGCATCAAAAATATTCCAGAGAATTCCTTCGTCCGGACAAAATGTATCACCTTGCCGCGGCACCTGCTTATCGCAAGTCAACGCCGCAATATTGGCCGCTGGCTGCCGCTGGCTGCAACGCCGCTGGCTGCTTTGTCGCCCTGCCGACATATTCAAGGGGCCCTCCGACCTGCCCTGGGGCCCCTCCGTGCTCGCCAGGGGCCAATTCGGCATGTTCAGGGGCCCTTCTTACCCGCCCAGGGGTCCTTTCGGTCTCGTCAGGGGCCCCTCCGATCTGCACAGGAGCCCTTTTAACTTTACAGGGGCCCTCTGGTCTCTCCAGGGGCCCTCTAACCTTCTAAGGGGCCCTTCCGACCTGACAAGGGACTGCGCTGGCTGCTTTGTCGCCTTGCGACATGCTCCGAGGGCCCTCCGACCTGCCCTGGGGCCCCTCCGTGCTGACTAGGGGCTCATTCGGCATGTTTAGGGGCCCTTCTGACCCACCTAGGGGCCATTTCGGTCTGGTCAGGGCCACTCTGACCTGCACAGGGACCCTTTTAACTTCCCAGGGGCCCTCTGGTCTGTCCAGGGGCTCTCCAACCTGATCAGGGGCCCTTATGACCTGGCAAGGGACTGCGCCGGCCGCTTTGTCGCCCTGCCGACATGCTCAGGGGCCTCTCGACCTGCCCAGGGGGCCCTCTGTGCTGGCTAGGAGCCCATTCGACGTTTTCAGGGGGCCCATTCGACGTGCTCAGGAGGCCCTCTGACCCGATCAGGGGACCTTTCGGTCTAGCCAGGGGCCCCTCTGACATGCACAGGGCTCTTTTGAACGTCCAATGGGCCCTCTGGTCTTTCAGAGAGGGCCCTGGTGGCCCTAAAAGGCCTCTGAAGTCCTCTAAACTCTCTAAAGACCACGTTTCGCGACTCGCGTAGTAAAGAGCCCATGATACCGCGCTTCGCGCAGTCTCGTCGGCCCTTTTCGGCGCGCTGGCCTTGTGTTGGACTGTTGGACGTTGGACACTGGAATTAGGGCCTTGACTGGGCTGGGCACTGGAAGAAACACTTGAACTGCGCCACGTAGGCCGCAGTTTTAAAAAGACGCCATAGAGATGGCCATCAAATATGTGTCGTATCGACTACTTTGTACTTACGACTTATGATTTGTACTTACTTTGTACTCGGAAATAGGGGTTGAAATCTGACTAATGTTCCATAAAGCGCGCCAAGATCAAACTCGCAACACCCGGAATAAATGTTGCTTTCGGGTGCAGTGCACGATTATCTGACAATAATTGTCTAGTTTACACCCGGAGTCGATGTTGCTTTCGGGTGCAGTGCACGATTATCTGACAATAATTGTCTAGTTTACACCCGGAGTAGATGTTGCTTTCGGGTGCAGTGCACGATTATCTGACAATGATTGTCCAGTTTACACCCGGAGTCGATGTTGCTTTCGGGTGCAGTGCACGATTATCTGACAATAATTGTCTAGTTTACACCCGGAGTCGATGTTGCTTTCGGGTGCAGTGCACGATTATCTGACAATAATTGTCTAGTTTACACCCGGAGTAGATGTTGCTTTCGGGTGCAGTGCACGATTATCTGACAATGATTGTCCAGTTTACACCCGGAGTCGATGTTGCTTTCGGGTGCAGTGCACGATTATCTGACAATAATTGTCTAGTTTACACCCGGAGTAGATGTTGTTTTCGGGTGCAGTGCACGATTATCTGACAATAATTGTCTAGTTTACACCCGGAGTAGATGTTGCTTTCGGGTGCAGTGCACGATTATCTGACAATAATTGTCTAGTTTACACCCGGAGTAGATGTTGCTTTCGGGTGCAGTGCACGATTATCTGACAATAATTGTCTAGTTTACACCCGGAGTAGATGTTGCTTTCGGGTGCAGTGCACGATTATCTGACAATAATTGTCTAGTTTACACCCGGAGTAGATGTTGCTTTCGGGTGCAGTGCACGATTATCTGACAATAATTGTCTAGTTTACACCAGGAGTAGATGTTGCTTTCGGGTGCAGTGCACGATTATCTGAAAATGATTGTCCACTTTCAGTCCATTTTGTCACGTAAAGTGCATTCTGGCCGTCCGAAGCACCATGAACTTTCAAGGCTTATAATGTGCAGCCCAAGCAACGTTGGGCATTTGCTATGTTAGGGCGTAATGCTAGACGTTTTCCAACTCTGTCAGACAAAATAAGACACTCCAGATCATAATCATAACTTGCAGCACCAATAAATAATGTGTCGTAATTTAGTTCACGTGGTCGAAAATCAACGCAGTCACGTGGTCTGTGACGTAGCCCTTGTCACGTGACAGCGCTCAAAACCGATTTCCGATTCCATGGCGTGAATGTTTTTCGCACTTTGCTACTCAAACTTGCCATATCGAAGGATGCCAGACATTCGCCTCGTACGAGATCACTATGTGCAGCGTCGGCAATGCCACTACCTTCAGGTGGGGGTTGCTAAATCTGAAGCAAAAGTGGCCACTCTAAAGTACGGGATGTTAGATTGCTGTAAGACTCTTGAGTCTTGACGATACACAAGTCTTCACTCAGTCAATCGCCCGAAAACCGTGACGTAAGTGGTTTTTCCTTTCCACGACAGATTTTAGAGTGGTCACTTTTGTTTAAGATTTAGCAACCCCTATCTCAAGGTTGTGGCATTGCCCACGCTGTACATATTGATCTCGTACGAGGCGAATGTCTGGTATCTTTCGATATCGCGAGCTTGAATAGTAAAGTGCGAAAAACATTTACTGCGATGGCCGGGAATCGAACCCGGATCAACTGCTTGGAAGGCAGCTATGCTCACCATTATACCACCATCGCCTGCATGTTGGGGCATGGGGAGCCTGCAACGCTGGTGATATCTTTTATTATCCCGCGCACTGCAGGGGCTTTGCGCCGAACACGAACTGCAGGGGAGGGGGGGGGGGTTGATTTCCGCCCCCTGAAGATCTCGAAACTACGCAACGTAGCGAGAAGCGGAAAAAGGCATTTGATACCTTTATACATGTTCTATCGAAAGTATTTCAGTGTTTTTTTAAGTCAGGTCAAAATTGAGGTCACCAGAGGTCATCGAAGGTAAAATGTTAATTTTTTCCTGTTTTAGGACATCGCTCCAGAAATTCCCATATATCTCAGAAACGATGATAGTTAGAAACAAAGGGAAAAAAGCAAACGCCAGTCAGTGAAATTTGTAATCGCTAAGGTGTCCTCAGATTTGATCTCATGTCAATATTTGAGGCTCCAGAGGTCAAAAAGAAAAATGCAGTTTTTTTGCTAAATCGTTTTTTGCTATTAACTTTTTACTTAATACAGGTAACGGAAAACTGTTTACGCCATTGTGTTTATCTTGTCAAGGCGCTTTGCATGATATATATGGTGACCTTGTTAAGTCAACTTAACAGTTTGACCTAAGGTCAAGGTCAAGTGGTGACCCAATTAGGGCATGTTGTATATGGGAAGACGTGTGTCGACGAGACAAACACATTGATGTCTGTTTTACTTCTCTATCTTCATTATTTCGAGAGTTATTGACAAAAAAGTGATGGTGACCTAGCATGACCTCAAATGACCTAATAGGGGTCACTGAACAAAACTTGCACTTGGATCATCAAGAATATCCTATAATAACATGATCCAGAAGTAATTGGACTAGTACCATGCATATCCTTGAAATAGGAAGCATTTGTATATTTCCCCATTGACTTATTATGGGGAGGTTACGAAATTGACCTGACCTTAGGTCACCGATATCAAAATTCCGAGTTATACGAATTGTAAGTACTGATGCCCTCATGACATCCTGTAAGTTTCAACCTGATCGGTGAAAAACTCTGGCTTTGGCACAACTGCAAACATTTTTGGTGGTGGGGTCACTTGACCTGGTCTGGTGACCTGACCTGAGATGACCCGAGCATATTTTTCCTCTCTCAAAGTGTGCGCAATTGATGTCCTAACAGGTGTATCAAAACCCGGCGGTGCTGCGCGCCGCCGTTTTTTTCGCTATTTTTTTATATAAAAAAACTGAGGGAGGGGGGGGGGGCGGAAATCAACCCCCCTGCAATGCGCGGGTTAAAGTCGCGTGTTCCTGCCATGTTTTATTTCCGATTTTGGTGAAAGTTGCTACTTTCTGCAAGGTCTGTATATATAAGGTTGCGCCATCTGAAAAAAAAATCACGTGACCAAGCGATAATGAACCAATCAGCAAGATTTCGAGTCAGCCACTGGACCACTCAAGCACGTGCAACCACTCCGGGGGCTCCTCCGCGTCGTTGTACCTTGTTTTGCAAGTGCCGAAACGCCCATTGCATTAACATGGGAGTCGTGGAAGCGTAATTTATAATGTAAAACGAAGTATGATGCCAGACCGTTGAGACAAAAGCAAGCATAGGGCGATGTTCACACATAATTGGAGTTTTTTAACCTTCATATTTGTCAGTAGCATGGCTCCGAAGCTGACAGCTCCATACCAACGGCAACGGTTTCTGGTGGTTTTGGTCCAATGTGGTCCACTTAGAGTGCACCTATATGTATAAAGCGCAAAACGGCACCGTTTTGGACCACGCCGGATCGAATGGTGAATAAACCACGCAGATCAGTCCCATAGCCTCGGAGCATGGGCTTGCCTGCAACAGTTGTTGGTGGTTTTGGTCCAATTTGGTCCACTTAGAGTGAACCAATCTGTATAAAACGCACACCGACACCGTTTTGGACCAAGCCGGATCGAGTGGTGAAGAAATCACACAGATCGTTTCCATAGCCTCGGAACATGGGCTTGACTGTAACGTTTTTTTATCCGATTTGGTCCACTTAGAGTGAACCAATCTGTTAAAAAACGCAACACGGCACCGTTTTGGACCACGCCGTATTGAATGGTGAAGAAATCACGCAGATCGGTCCCATAGCCTTGGAGCATGGGCTTGCCTGCATATTCGTACTAAAAGTTTTGGTCCAATTTGGTCCATTTAGATTGGACTAAAGTGGATAAAACGTAACACAGTACCCATTCCGACCAGTTGAAATTGAATGGTGAAAAAATCACTCAGATCGGTCCAGTAGTTTCTAAGCATGGGCTTGCCTGCTAATCTGGACGTTTTTAGACCCTCCCTAATCAATACAAACAAACAGGGGCGGCGCCACCGGGGAGGGGGGGGGGGGACGCGGGGGGCGTCCCCTATCTTCAGATAGCGGGGTGCAGTGCCCCTATCCCAGCAACTTTTCGCTGGAAAAAATGTGCTCCGTGTATATAATTTCCTTCATGTGTCGGCAATGTTTTCCATGTTGAAGCTCAATCAAATTTGGTGACATTGCATACCTAAAAATATGACGATCCTGAGACCATGGACTGCTCTGCCATGCTGCAAATTATACGTTTTCAATCTAACATTTGGATGGTGTGTACAGTGTGTTTGACCGATAATAGTCATAATATAAGGCTTTGGATGGAAGGTATGGCCCAAAAACTCAAATACCTTAATTTTGACCTTTGACCTGACTGTGACCTGGCATGTGACCTTATTTTAGCAATTTCGCGTATGCTTTAATGTGTCTCATTAATAGCTTTCGATTTCCTCATTGCGCGTCTCGCTGCGGTTATTGGTTCGGAAGATAACGAGGGAGCATGTATATGCCCCCCCCCCCCCCTCCCCCTCCCAGCGGGGCGTGTTCGGCTGAATACCACAGCGAGGCGCGGGTTAATGAAACTCTAGCCGTTTTCACGAAGGATTATTGCGCTGAAAAGAAAATATGATTTCCTGAGAAGTTTTGGTATAGAAGTCTTAGTATATTATACATTCCAAGAAATAAATGACTGATTTAGGCGATATTATCACTATTCAATAACTTTATATAAAAACATGTATACTCAACAAGTTTATGATAATGAACAAGTTTATGATAAAAAATGGCCTTTTTAAAAATCATATGCGTCTAGAGTCCATTCGTTCAGTTTGGCATACCGTCATACTAGTTACTAAATCTTGCAGCGTCATAGATCACAGGCCAGCATCGATTCGCCGCCGCTTGTAACCCGCGTGTCGCGCGCCCATAGCCAAAGCCAAGCCGCACAGGCCGGCCGCCGGATTGGGCCATATTGGGCGAGTCCATTGCGGCCAATAGCGCCACACGACACATCATTTTCTGGACCGTTCTGACAAGTTTCAGTCGGTGGAGATCTGGAAGTTTTGGTATAGAAGTCTGAGTTCACAACTGACCCTGCTTATCGTGCTAATTACCACCAAACCGCATTTTTTTTCTCAACCTATTATATTCTTACCAACATATAACAGAATTATTAGGGACATTTCAAACCAAAAATCGCATGTAAAAGTTGTGAATTTAAGGAATGGGTCGTGGAACTAAGAATTAAATACCGCACATACTTTCTATACTTTCTCTTCCATACTTTCTCAGAAAGTTATCTTTTCTTTTCAGCGCAATAATCCTTCGTGAAAACGGCTACTAATACTGAATGCTTCGAAGCCCTAAAACATTAATCTTCAATCATGCCAGGTAAAATGTCAGGCATCAACATCACTTGGCATTCAGTAACCGTGTTCAAGAAAACATGTGTACGGTGTGTACTGTGTGTTTCACCCTATTATCGCACAAAGTGCTCTCAAAGGTATAATGCATCTCCCGCATAAACAAAAGTGAAATTGTAAGCAAAGATCAAGGTCAAGGTCAGGTCACAAAAGTCACTATTGGCAAGAGGTCTACGAAGGCCATGTGACACATGCTTTGTGGGTTATTTTACACGTATAATTATATAGTAGCAGCCATTGTCATAACCTGATCCCATATAATGGCATTCAGGTCAAGATCAGGTCACATAAGGTCAAAATTTGAAATTTATTAATATAAATACAAAAGGCTAGTTTCTAGACCAGGTTGGTCTCAGAAATACAGCGGTTTCATGTATTTGTCTGTATCTGGTGAATAAAAGACAACAAACATAACTTCTAAAAAAAATGACGTCATGAGTTACTTATACTTAGGGAGCTATAAGTCAGTCAAAAATAAAGATATTCATTTGAAATTTGGTTTGGCTATCGTCCATACTTAATTATCCTGTGTATATTCCGTTTTTGTTTAATGTCTTCAAATGTTTTGATGTGGAAATTTTCCGGGAAAAAAACATATATTTTTTTTTGGGGGGGGGGGGGGGGGGGGGGTAAAAAAGACAAAAAAATTAAGTCCGATATAGCCATTGTTAAGAGACTATAATTTCCTTTCTTTTGACGTTTTGTATTTGATATTTGCATAAAAACTCGATTTTCTAGGATTCAAAAAATTAGGCCCGTCTCCCCTATCAAAAATAGGTGGCGCCGCCCCTGCAAACAAAACATGGCTGCATTTAGCATGTGACCAAGCCCTCCCTCAAGCCAATGCAATAAGAAATTGTTGACGTTCATATTTAAATATATATTGCTATATTGGTCAGTAATAAATTAATATGAGGAGATGACTGTTAAGCAATAAGAAATGTATCACGTGATCAAAACAATACCTACATCCCTACACCTTAAATATGTGCGGCAAAAAAAATAGCCGAAGTGCGCAAAAAAATCAACCTGGAGCCTGCCATATATGGTCATTCTCCGCCCCGTTATAGTCACGTGACACTTGAAGGGGGGGGGGGGGGGGGCTGGCTTTCTGTTGGCATATATTGCGGCGTTGAATTGCGATAAGCAGGTGCCGCGACAAGGTGATACATTTTCATCCGGGCGAAGGAATTTTCAGGAATTATTTGTGATGCGTCATCTTGCTGGGATTATTTGTGATCGCCCCCCCCCCCAGTTGAGTGGGGGGGGGGGGGACGGAGGCATTTTGAATTCGATTCTTCCCATGTAACGCCAATAGGCGTAATGTTAAAATCTGACAATGTTGGGGGGGGGGGGGGACGTGTCCGTCCCCCCGCCTATGTTTATACGAGATGCAATTAGTGAGTTTTTGGGACATTAAACCGGAGTGAAAGTTATTCGGTTACCGTCTCATTCAGGAATCGGCCAATGAAAACCCACCCCACCAAAACAGTACCGCATTGCCGTGACCCGGATTCGAACCGGGGTTATCGCGGCCACAACGCGAGGTCCTAACCACTAGACTATCACGGCGGCTGGGGACTGTCGGCGTTACTTTCATATTTCAGGCCGAGGTGGTTCGGATCGCGCCTGCCTGCGGTGAAAGTTTCTCTAACTGGCGCGTGTGGGCACTCACTGTGCGCCCACGCACTGTCACAAAACTCACTCATTAAAAATGTCTCCGCCCCCCCCCCCACTTTCAGGTGGTGGCGACGCCCTTGCGTATAAGCAAAATAGATGCACATAATGCCAGCTGTTTTGCACACAGGTATCACAAATAATTGCTGAAAATTCCTTTGCCCGGACGAAAATGTTTTACCTTGTCGCGGCACCTGCTTATCGCAAGTCAACGCCGTAATATACGCCACCAGAAAGTAACAACTTTGACCAAAATCGGAAATAAAACAGCAGAAACACGCCACTTGAAGAAAAGATATCACCAGCGTTGCAGACTCCCCAGGCGCAAAACATGCAGGCGATGGTTGTATAATGGTGAGCATAGCTGCCTTCCAAGCAGTTGATCCGGGTTCGATTCCCGGCCATCGCAGTGAATGTTTTTCGCACTTTACTACTCAAACTCGCCATATCGACAGATATCAGGACATTCGCCTCGTACGAGATCACTATGTGCAGCGTGGTAATGCCACTACCTTGAGGCTTGGGTTACTAAATCTTAAACAGAAGTGTCTGTACTCTCAAATACGGGTAATTAGATTGCTGTCAGACTCTTGAGTTTTGACGATACTTCACTCAGTCAATCGCCCGAAAACCGTGACATACGTGGTTCTT
>JAXIVJ010015128.1:10000-32519 GCA_036785665.1 Chirona hameri
TCCACTCTCCTAATATCACCAGTTCCAACATATACAGATCCAGATCCAGACCCCTCCACTCTCCTAATCTCACCAGTTCCACCAGATACAGACCCCTCCACTCTCCTAATCTCACCAGTTCCACCAGATCCAGATCCAGACCCCTCCACTCTCCTAATCTCACCAGTTCCACCAGATCCAGATCCAGATCCAGACCCCTCCACTCTCCTAATCTCACCAGTTCCACCAGATCCAGATCCAGACCCCTCCACTCTCCTAATCTCACCAGTTCCACCAGATCCAGATCCAGATCCCTCCACTCTCCTAATCTCACCAGTTCCACCAGATCAGATCCAGACCCCTCATCTCTCCTAATCGCACAAGTTCCACCAGATCCAGATCCAGACCCCTCATCTCGCCTAATCTCACCAGTTCCGCCAGATCCAGATCCAGACCCCTCCACTCTCCTAATCTCACCAGTTCCACCAGATCCAGATCCAGACCCCTCATCTCTCCTAATCTCACCAGTTCCACCAGTTCCACCAGATACAGACCCCTCCACTCTCCTAATCTCACCAGTTCCACCAGATCCAAATCCAGTTTCCCGATCTGCTTCCTCAGCAGCCCGGTCAGAGCCCGCTGGAATCTGGCCATCAGTGGATGATCCGGCGGCAGCAGCGGCTTCTCCGGCCTGCCGCTGGTGACGTCACTGATGGCGTCACTGTTGACGTCATCACCGTGCCGGTCGCCGCCGCCGGCGGTGGAGCCGGGCCGCGGGGAGGCGGCCGGCGGTCGGTCGGAGGAGTGAGAGACCCAGTCTCCGCCCTGGACGGCGGCGCCCGCCGGGGATGTAGCCGTCTGGGGGGAGGATATGTTAGGTTAGGTGAGGCAGTCTGTGTCAGGCTCGGATAACACGATGCGATCAGCAGTGCGTGGGCCAGCCAGCAATGCGTGTTGTTCTATTTAGCTGACGGGTCCAGACAATGCCCTGGTGTCACAGATCTCGGAACAATTGGCTGATACATTATGTATGAATAGCGGCACTTCAGTGTAAATGCTGGTGAACACACAATAAGTTAATTTGTTTTCATTTTAACAGAGGCATGGTGTTACAACATTAACATCCCTGCATGCATTTGGGATGGGCTTTCGCTGCGTCAGCATTGTTCATAATTCATCTCTCAAAGTCAGATCATCTCACGTTATACACCAGGCTGCTATCAACACTCAGAACTCACCATTACCCTGATCCCCGGCCAGATCAGCGTCCGGCCCGGCCTGTAGCGCGGGTACGGCACACCACGCGGGGTGACCTCGTCATAGCTGCGCTGACTCGCCAGATCACTGCCATCTGTCGGGCAAGGCAGAAGTTCAGTTGTCGGCGACGGCCACTAGAGGGGGCGAAGGGTGGCGGTGGCCCGGACCAAGGCAGCTTTACTTTAAAGGAAAGTTACCTTGATCGGGAGTATCATCGGAAATCGCGGACAATAATACGTGGGCACAGCACGTCAGCATAGTCATGAAAATACATGAATGTAGGCATGTGTCGATGATGAGACATTTGAAATGATACCAGCAAATCTCTGGCCGATTTATGTCTTTGACTTGTCTGGCAAAAAATAGCACCTTTTTACTTCTCTCGACATAAAAACCCATCTCACCCCGTCTCGTCCATTCAGTACAATCTCCACCTATAATATCCCACCCATCCCTTCCCGTCCCATACTTCCCGGCTCCCGCCCCTGCCCACCCTATTCTACCCCACCCAACCCACTCCATCCTGTCCCTCCCTATCCACACCCTACCTCGTCCTGAACCATCCCTATCCACACCCTAACCCGTCCTGAACCATCCCTATCCACACTGTAACCCGTCCTGAACCATCCTATCCACACCCTAACCCGTCCTGAACCATCCCTATCCACACCCTAACCCGTCCTGAACCATCCCTATCCACACCCTAACCCGTCCTGAACCATCCCTATCCACACCCTAACCCGTCCTGAACCATCCCTATCCACACCCTAACCCGTCCTGAACCATCCCTATACACCCCCTACCTCGTCCCTAAACCATCCCTATCCACACCCTAACCCGTCCTGAACCATCCCTATCCACACCCTAACCCGTCCCTGAACCATCCCTATCCACACCCTAACCCGTCCTGAACATCCCTATCCACACCCTAACCCGTCCTGAACCATCCCTATCCACACCCTAACCCGTCCTGAACCATCCCTATCCACACCCTAACCCGTCCTGAACCATCCCTATACACCCCCTACCTCGTCCTGAACCATCCCTATACACACCCTAACCCATCCTAACCCATCCTGAACCATCCCTCCCTTTCCCACCCAAACCCCTCCTAAGCCATCCCTATCCACACCCTAACCCGTCCTGAACCATCCCTCCCTATCCCACCCTAACCCGTCCTGAACCATCCCTATCCACACCCTAACCCGTCCTGAACCATCCCTATCCACACCCTAACCCGTCCTGAACCATCCCTATCCACACCCTAACCCGTGCTGAACCATCCCTATACACACCCTAACCCGTCCTGAACCATCCCTATACACACCCTAACCCGTCCTGAACCATCCCTATCCACACCGTAATACCACCTCTCAGGCTATTACCATCGCCCACAGCTCCTCTGGTGGCTCATACAGAGGGTACGGGGAGAGACCCCGCCGACCGGGCGGAATCAGGACGGTCGTCACCACCGCCTGGTCCGTGGGTGCCGACTGCTCCTCCTCCGGGGGTACAGGGGTGCTGACGATCACACGGGGTGTCAGATGGCATGGTATGTACTTGATTCAGGGTGGCCTCCTCGGTGGTACACTTGATTCAGGGTGGCCTCCTCGGTGGTACAGGGGTGCTGAAGATCACAGGGGGTCAGATGGCATGTACTTGATTCAGGGTGGCCTCCTCCGGTGGTACAGGGGTGCTGACGATCACAGGGGGGTCAGATGGTATGTACTTGATTCAGGGTGGCCTCCTCCGGTGGTACAGGGGTGGCGCTGACGATCACAGGGGGGACAGATGGCATGCACTTGATTCAGGGTGGCCTCCTCCAGTGGTACAGGGGTGCCTCCAGTGGTACAGGGGTGCTGACGAATTACAGGGGGGGGGGGGGGTCAGATGGCATGTACTTGATTCAGGGTGGCCTCCTCCGGTGGTACAGGGGTGGTGCTGACGAACACAGGGGGGTGTCAGAAGATGGCATGTACTTGATTCAGGGTGGCCTCCTCCGGTGGTACAGGGGTGCTGACGAACACAGGGGATATCAGATGGTGATATGTATTTTATCCAGGGTGGCGCCGTTGGGGTATGGTTCCGACGCTGGTAACAGGCATTTTCTCACCGGTGGTTTTCCAGCTACAGGTTGCATATCCGCATTCGAAGGTATGTGTCTTCGATATGCAATGTACTAGCGTATACTTAATACTTTATTTGTAGGTGCGTCAGTCTCCGTCAAATGTATGTTTTAATCACACACGCATTGAAGTAGGCAACATATGACAATTTGTACGTGCACAGTTGTATGAAATCGGGTGCAGTAAAGCGAGTGAACGAAAGACGACTTCATTATAACGACAACGATGTCCCCCCCCCCCCCCCCCCCGTTTCATGGGGCCCGCTGCCACAGCACCCTCACCTTTCCAGGCCCTCGCTGAGCGTCGACAGTTGCTGCTCCCAGTACAGCTGGTCACGTGACCCGGGCCCGGCCGGGTCGAACTGCCGCAGGCTGGGAGGCGGCGCCGGCGGACGCCGATCCCCGCTCGATGTGGACTGCAGGAGGCGGACGGCGTGGCCGACAGGCCGTCTGCCGAGGAACGGCAACATCGAGTGAATGGTACAATCTGACGAGGAACGGCAACATCGATGTGAATGGTACAATCTGACGAGGAACGGCAACATCGAGTGAATGATACAATCTGACGAGGAACGGCAACATCGAGTGAATGATACAATCTGACGAGGAACGGCAACATCGAGTGAATGATACAATCTGACGAGGAACGGCAACATCGAGTGAATGATACAATCTGACGAGGAACGGCAACATTGAGTGAATGATACAATCTGACGAGGAACGGCAACATCGAGTGAATGGTACAATCTGACGAGGAACGGCAACATCGAGTGAATGATACAATCTGACGAGGAACGGCAACATCGAGTGAATGGTATAATCTGACGAGGAACGGCAACATCGAGTGAATGATACAATCTGACGAGGAACGGCAACATCGAGTGAATGGTACAATCTGACGAGGAACGGCAACATCGAGTGAATGATACAATCTGACGAGGAACGGCAACATCGAGTGAATGATACAATGACATAATTATATACAGGATTGTAAATGTTGCATGCTTGAAGCCTGAAGGAGTACAGGGCAAGCTGTAACAAAACAAAACAATATCGACAAAAGTTGCAAAAAAGATGCGCAAGCTCCAGCTGTTAATGGCATAATACCAGCACACACAACGCCCAATTGAAACTAAGGAAGTAAAACATGGACGAAAATTGCAACATAAGAATGTGTGAGATTGTATTCATAGTATGAAAATGGCAAACTCATGACCGGCATTGTTCGGACCTGTAGTTCCCGGAAAGTTCTCAACTGCACACCGACGAGCCAACTGCACACCGACGAGCCAACTGCACACCGACGGGCCAACTGCACACCGACGAGCCAACTGCACACCGACGAGCATCTTGTAAACGGCATACTATTATGACATGTGTGACTTCAACATAGCATTCCGCATGGGAACTAAAAATAGCCGAATCATCAAACGATTGTGTTTGTATCCTGCATGCCGCACTCATCGTCACACCGACCCATCTCATTACAGTCTCGCTCACCTGGATATATCGGTCCAAACTCAGGATCGACCGCCGCCATCCCATCTCCTGACGTCGCCGCCTCCTCTGCCTGTGACGTCACCGGTCCCGGCTCTGACGTCATCGCTGCCTCAGCCGACTCGGCGACCACGTCCCCGGTGTCCTCCCCTTCCTCGGTCGCAGCAGCAGCCGCGGTGGTAGCCGAGTACCCGACTGGTGTCGCCTCTGCCTCCGCATCGGCCTCCGCCTCTGCCGCGCCTTCACCTAGCCTGGGATCGGAGCCCTCGCCTGGCGCCATATTGACCTCTCCCGCCACAGAACCGTCCCGAGGTTGACTGAGCTCCGGGCCACCAGGGTCCGCTGCTGGTACTGCTGCAGAGTCTGCTGCAGGAGCTGACGTAGAGTCTGCTTCGACGCCTGGCTGAGCTAGCGTCGAGTCTCCCTCGGCACCGGACTGCCCAGTTTCGGGTGGAGGGTCGCCATCAGCCGCTCCCTCCCCGGCGGGGTCAGGGTCCGACATCGGTACAGCAGAGGCAGAGGCAGCTCTGTCTGCTTAGCTCACTGTCACATTCACTGTCACAGGAGTACGGCAGTCTGGAAAACATGCAATTAGTGGTTTTACACACACGTCTCTATTGCTCTTCAACATAAACAATTGGTAATACAATTGACAGCGTCCGAGATGCTACGAAAACATATTGAAAAGAACATTGGTGATATTAAACAGTTGAAAGCATATTCCGAGATTTAGATTACCAGCAAATAACAGAAATAAATAATAATGGTTTACGAAGCAGCATAAAAAAATGGGTACTTGCTATATGACATTTCTCAAAACTATGTTTTACCCTTATTATTATTGGCTGGGGTCTCAGCCGAACGCCATTGGCTGAGGGGGGCGTTTTTTTCTCGCCCCTCCCCCCCCCCCCTGGTTATTTTCCGAACCAATAACCGCAGCGAGACGCGCAAGGCCGCAATCGAAAGCTCTCAATGAGACGCATCCAAAGCATACACAAGTTTTCAAAATAAGGTCACATGTCAGGTCACGGTCAGGTCAAATGTCAAATTGAGATATTTGAGTTTTTGGGCCATACTTGCCAGTTGCCATCCAAAGCCTTAGATTGAGACTATTGTCGCACAAAGTGCTCTCAAAGGTATAATATGATGATGATAATGATGATTGGGGCTTAAGGGCACCGCAACAATATAGTTATATGGCACCCATCTAAAGGTATAATACATATCCCGCATAAGCAAAAGTGAAATTGTAAGCAAAGGTCAAGGTCACAGGTCACTATTGGCAAGAGGTCTACGAAAGTCATGCGACACATGTTTTATGGGTTATTCTACGCGTAGAATTCGATAGTAGCAGCCATTTTCACAATCTGACACCATATAAGGTCAAGGTCAAGTCGTCAAAATTAGAAATTTATAAATCTAAATACAAAAGGCATGGTGTCCTAGAGTAACCCAGTTGTGTCTCAGAAATACAGTGATTGGCATTTGATTTCGTTTGTATCTGGTCACTAAAAGCAAAAAAAAACACGAAATTTCACAACATGATGTCATGAGTTACTCATACTTAGGGAGGCCATAAGTCAGTCAAAAATAAAGATATTGCCTTTAAATTTGGTTATGGCATTGTCCACATGTGGTTCTTCACTATATCTTCCGTTTTTCTAATGCTCGAAAATTTTGATTTTGAGGGAATTTAAAAAGTGTATTTTTATTTTGGGGTCAAAAAACAAATGTTCACAAATACGAGATACCCATTTTGTAGCCCTTGCCATTTGCTATCTTTTGACTTTGTATTGCATTTTGCTAAAAATATAGCATTTGTACGGCCTGCTAAAGTTAAGCTGATTTTTGTGTCAAACTTGTATGTATGTGTCACTAAATTAGCTATATCTCAGAGAAAAAAAAAATCGTCGAAATTGCTTCATTTTAGCACAGAAGACGTAAAATTGATGTAAGAGAAGGTACCTGAAGTTTCACCTCGATAGCGCTATTGGTTTTTGAGCTATTGCGAAAGTTCGTCAGGGGGGCGAAAAACGCCCCCCCCCCCCCCCGCCAATGGCGGGTAACAGGCAGGCAGGTACTAATTGTCTTCAAATCCATGTAAACTTTCCAAACACAAAACAACTCATGCTTAACCACCAAAATATTCAATCGCTAATAAACACCATATATTTCATACTTGATGTGAGGTAACTTAATTCAGCATATACATATAAAAAAATCAGCAGATAGATATCAGAATAGCATTCAAGTAATGTCTAGTTTATGAATGTATGTTTTAATCTGTGAAAGGAAAATAGCAATAACAATATATGCATTCCATACCACAGCCTATCAGTATTGTCAAATATTTTACAGAAAAGTACTACCACCAACTACCACAAATAGCTATCATGAATGAACAGTGAACACAGTGTATCCTTTTTAGTGAAACTCCTCTATGATGTTAGCAAATAAAAGGTTCATCATGCAAATAAAAGGTGCATCATGCAAATAAAAGGTGCATCATGCAAATAAAAGGTGCATCATGCAAATCAAAGGAAATAAAAATACTGGCTCCTCTCAGAATGGAAATGCAAAATTTGTTTCAGTTGTATTTAAATACTTTCAATGAAATGAGAGGTTAGAAGAAAAAAATGTTAAAGGGAATGTTTCACCTTTGTATTGGTTTTGAACTGAGATAGCCATTATATTTGGCCGTTATTAAAATGTAGAAAATACTAAGGTCCTTTTCCCCAAAATTTAGCAGTTTTTAAGCAATTTCATTTCTAATTTGGAAAATGGGGTCTAGGCTAGTGCCGCCGCTGATTGGCTGATAGCCACTTTGTCATCCAATCCTACTTTGTCAGCCAATCAGCGGCGGTCTATAGCTCAATAGTGACGTCATCATCCCAAATTTAAAACCTTAATTTGTATAAAGTTATGTGACTTTTCGAGAGATAAAAAAATATGACCATCGTTTTAAGCAGCACTTACTTCATATTTGTTCACTACAACCAACGTATACTCGACAACTTTCAGAAAGGTGAAACATTCCCTTTAAAGGGAGTGTGCCTACTCACATCGCTTATTTGGGGTTATTGACACTGGTCTATAGAACATAATTTTCTGAATTGACCCATGACTTCGTTTCTCCAGATTCGCCCTAGTTATTGAGATATTCCAAAGACTCCAGGAACTTGCTGGGAGCAAAAAGTTATCGGGTAGACTCCAGAGGGCTTCCGCTACTAGACGCACTGCAACTATTGATTACACTGCTAGCATATTGTTAGCGCCGGCCAATAGCAATTCAACAAAACAGCTCGTGCACGCTGACAGCAGCAGCCGAACAGAAACTGGACGGCCATCATGTTTTTCGATGATGGCCGTTTCGATGATGGCCGATGGCCATTTTTTGAAGAATATATTAATTTAGAGCTACGAAACTTGCACATAATAAAGTTCACAGTGGCAAGAACGTGCTGTGCAAAACTTGTCTTTCTATCTTGCATGATGTGACGTAATTGTATTGTCTTATGTGCGCCGTTTTACATAACATCACCATAGTGACGATCGTTCTATAGATATCGAAACAAAAAATAAGCAAAAAAAAACAATATAAGTGAAAATTTAACTAAAGGGGCTCCAGATGTGAATTTCATCATATACAACAATCAAACCAATAGCTACTTACTGTATGAAAAAATATTTTTGACATTCCAAAACAGTAGGCACACTCCCTTTAAGTTTAACATGCCAAGAATAATTAGAAATTGTAAATGTGCACATTAGGAACAGGCAAATAATGGATCAAATGTAAGTGTGCACATGTTTAAAACATGAACATTCAATATAATACAATTATATTAAACAATATGTATGCAGAAGCAAATGGACCAGTGTGTAGAATGATATTCTTAATCTTAATATAATACCTACTAACAGTACTGTAACGTTCCTTACAGTCTTCCTCTGACCAGGTCTCCCCTTTCATTGACAAGCCTTGGCGTACAAACTAAGTCTATTGCAGAGAACAGGTAACAAACCACATGCACCTGCAACAGGCGGGTGGTCAGCAGGCACCACACATACCATGCATGCATGGACGGACACATGCCATGCATGCATGGACATGCTGTCCATGCGCATGCATGGACGGCACTAGCAAGCTTTGAGCCAGGCTCCTAGAATTGCTTTGGAGCTGGGGTGCAGAGTCGAAAACTCTGACTAAAAATATGTATAAAGAGTGGAAAATTAAACCAAAAAGCATATGTACCAGGCTTTATCACTCAATTACCTGCTCACCAAAATTAGTTATTACCTATGCCAATTCTTACCTGTCTTTTCGTCCACAGGCTGTCCCTATCATTACATCCATAAATCAGTATCAGGTTTCCAATTATTCAATACATTTTAAAATAAGGAGTGGAAAATTCACAGTAAAACTCAGGAAAAAGAGTGGAAAAATAGTATCCATAGGGTGTCATTTTCCACCCAAATTTCCCAATGCTAGGACACTGCTTTGAGCACATGCACTGTGCAGCAGCACGTGCACGACAGGACATGCAGACGAGCAGCTACCAACACCAGCACGTGCACAGGGGCACATGCAGCAGGAATGACAGAGCATTACATAGTGGGCAATGGCATACAAACAGCATCAACAGCCAGGAACAATAACTGTGACAGTAGGTAGGCTAAATGACTGTAACACAGACACAACTTCACACAGGAACTTCCATGCTTTTGGCATTCTTAACTTAAGTGCATCGGTATCATCTACACCACCAATAAAATCAGATGTCTGGTGTTTTACTGTGTCCATCATTAATTGTTTACCCCATAATCCATATCGATATTGTGTACATACAAATGCATGAAAACAATAAGCATGTTATTTTAATTTAACTTTCACATCCCACCAGGCTATACCTTATCTTAAAATGAAACATCACAATTTTGAATAATGATTAATTCAAATTAACACAAAACACCACTACAGACCAGTATTTGAAATTTGAATGCCTGAGAAGCAACAAAAACTGAAGCAGGATATTTGAGGTATTGCATTTCTTTCTGGTTTAGTCAAGGCTGTATAAACTGGTTTAGTACTGTAAAAATAAGCATGCCAGCTTCACTTCTGACATAATTAAATGCTCTAGTCATTTAGAAACATTATTATGCAACTGTTCCTTGGCATAAATAACCATGAAGAAATACAAATATTGGGCATCATTGTCATAGAATAGGTCTGCCACTTCCTGTAGTCCAGAAGATATCATAAGGAAATATTTACTTACGTGCATATTTCACAAACTCCTAACAATTATCAACATAGCAAAAAGGGCAAAATTA
This sequence comes from Chirona hameri, assembly GCA_036785665.1. Taxonomy (NCBI): domain Eukaryota; kingdom Metazoa; phylum Arthropoda; class Thecostraca; order Balanomorpha; family Balanidae; genus Chirona; species Chirona hameri. The sequence continues at coordinate 20,193 of JAXIVJ010015128.1, forward strand.
TATATATGACGGACTAGTAATCATACCGAACAAACTCGACATTTAGCGTTCAACCGTCAGCGTGCTATGCTTGTTTACAAGTACAGTGTACAGTTACCATGGCAACCTGATCGCGCCAGATTTTGTATCAACTGCGTCAAATGAACCGTCTTTGTTTGTAGACACAGAAGTGACAGACCTTGCGGAATTTCTCGAGAATGTACTCTAAAACTCTAAAGGTCTACAGGCGGCCGCACACTAATGCAGTGTCAGGGGCGGAACTTTATATCTCTTTGGGAGGGCCCGAGCCCCCCCCCCCCCCAATGCTGAGCTGAGCCCCCCCCCCCCCCCAATGGTGCTCCGGGCCCCCCCCCAATGTTTTCCAAAATGTGTGCCCCTCTAAAATTTTAAAGGACTACCCGTATAGATTGTTCTGTCTGGAATTTTGCGTAATTCATCATATCAAGATGTGATTCCATCCAAGGCTATGTAACGGATTCCATCTGAGGAGTATTCCATCTTAGAAGTATGCGAGCATTGCGATTCCATCTGCGACTGCTTTTCGATTATGATATAATGGGTAAGTTGGTAGCATGGATTCTCTTCTGCTAACAAGTCTGTAGGGTGTCCGGACAATTCTTCGTCCAGCATTTCTTCGTAGCGCATTTCTTCGTCCGCAAATCTTCGTCGCGCGTTTCTTCGTAGCGCATTTCTTCGTCGCGCGTTTCTTCGTCTCGCATTTCTTCGTATCGTCAAATCACCGTCTCGCATCCGCGAGACGGGATCTCGTATCCGCGAAACTTCGTATACGCAAATCTTCGTATCGTAAATATTCGTCTACGCAAATATTCGTCTACGCAAATCTTCGTCCGCAAATCTTCGTCCGCAAATATTCGTCCGTAAATCTTCGTCCGCAGTTTTGCATTTTACTTTTGCGTTTTTGACTTTTTGCATTTGACTTTTTGCCTTTTTGACTTTTTGCATTTTAATTTTTTCCTTTTTTACTTTTATCCATTATGACTTTTTGCCTCTTTGACTTTTTGCATTTGACTTTTATCCTTTTGACTTTGCATTTGACTTTTTGTCTTTTTGACTTTTTGGTGTTTTGACTTTTTGCATTTGACTTTTATTCCATTTGACTTTTTGCCCGTTTGACTTTTTGCGTTTGACTTTTTGCTTTTTGCCTTTTTGCCATTTTACTTTTTGTCCGTTTGACTTTTTGCCGTTTTGACTTTTTGCATTTGACTTTTAGCCTATTTGACTTTGCATTTTACTTTTTGTCTTTTTGACTTTTTGGTGTTTTGACATTTGACTTTTATCCTATTTGACTTTTTGCCCGTTTGACTTTTTGCGTTTGACTTCTTGCTTTTTGCCTTTTTGCCATTTTGCTTTTTGTCCGTTTGACTTTGCATTTGACTTTTTGTCTTTGACTTTTTGGTGTTTTGACTTTTTGCATTGGACTTTTATCCCATTTTTATCCCATTTGACTTTTTGCCCGTTTGACTTGTTGCGTTGTCAATCGGACGTGCGGTTGCAGAGATATGAGCTTCTCAAAAGCGTCGCCACGGAAGCGCTCATAATTACGCAAATCTTCGTAGAGTAGGTACGAATATTTGCGGACGAAGATTTGCGGACGAAGAATTGCGGACGAAGATTTGCGGACAAAGTATTTGCGGAACAAGATTTGCGAACGAAGAATTGCGGACGAAGATTTGCGGACGAAGAATTGCGGACGAAGATTTGCGGACGAAGATTTGCGGACGAAGATATGCGGACGAAGAATTGCGGACGAAGATTTGCGGACGAAGATATGCGGACGAAGATTTGCGGACGAAGAATTGCGGACGAAGATTTGCGGACGAAGATTTGCGTAGACGAAGATTTGCGTAGACGAAGACTTGCGATACGAATATTTGCGTAGACGAATATTTGCGGATACGAAGAAATGCGAGACGAATATTTGCGGATACGAAGAAATGCGAGACGAAGAAACGCGCGACGAAGAAATGCGGAGACGAAGATTTGCGGACGAAGAAATGCGGACGAAGAAATGCCCGACGAAGAAATGCGGGACGAAGATTCGTCATGGAACCGTCTGTAGATACAAGGTTCAAGCGTTCAGATTAGCGAATAGCGGAGGCATGGAGCATGACGAATTAGCGATCGGAGTGCTCTATTTAAATGGTGTTCAATGGAATTTGTTATAAATATATTGGTTACCTGAAATAAGGCTGATATTTTATGCAGCCTTTTTGGCTCTCTGTTATCGCAATATCCTAAATATCCAACATCCATGCTAAAATAATAGTTTGATCCGGAGGAACATCGAGGGGATCGTGCCATCAAAGGGGCAAGGGCATCGGGTATGGGGGTCATCGTGGCCAGGCATAGACATATAGACATAGACATATATTGAGACCATCCACAATAAACTTGTGGCTCTTACGGCCTCTCGTCAAAAAGATAAAACATACGAGGAGGGTGGTCCAAAACATGCTCACAAACAGACACACACGCACACATTCCATACATGCCTGTCGTATAAGATATACATGCCTGTCGTATCGTATAGCTCAACGCTGGCAGAACAGGTTTTCAGCCCAGGTCCCGGCACAGGTGGCGCCTGAGGTGTCTGCTGAACACGGGTACCGGGAGCCGTGTCAAGTCCGGTGGTAGCTGCTTGTACTGCTGCGGCGCACGGCTAAGAAAGCGCCGGCGGCCCATCTCCGTTCGGGACCTGGGCACATACAGACTACCGTCCTGCCTAGTGTGACGGTCACGGGTGTCCGACACGCGGACGAGGCCGCTGGCCAGCGCCTCCGGCTCGCCCAGGCGGCGTGCCTTATGTACCAGGCACAGTGTGTGGTACTGCACCAGGTCGCCAGCACTGAGCCAACCGAGTTTCTCTAACAGATCCGATACATGATCAATTTTTTTTGCGGCCGAAAATAACTTTTGCTGCATAGTTAATAATTGTTTGGATCCGGGATAAGTTTTTCTGTGTACCATTGCCGTACACTGATATACAGTAACGGATCTGTGAGAGAACCAAGGCGCTGACCAGTTCGGAGACAACAGAGAGTGGCAGGTAGCTCCTAAGATGTGATAGACCGATGAGAGTGCCAACGCAGTGCCTAGTGACAGGGGGGCTAGGGGTCCATGGCTCTTCCAGGAGGTTAACCGAGGCGGCCTGAGTGGGTCCTTGGTTGACCAAACGAACCCTCGGTCAGCATGAGCGAGCGTCGCGTCGTTGGGCCTGGAGGGGAGCTCGGTCGATCTGAGGGGGCACTCCGTCGACTTGAGGGAGTCCTTCGTCCACCCGAGGGGGTCCCAGTCGGCCTAAGGAGCCACTGTTTGAACTGTTGTTTGTTTGAATTGTTTGGAACCTCGGCCGGCTTGAGGGAACCTCGGCCGGCTTGAGGGGCCCTTGGTTGGCCTGAGGTGTGTCCAGTCGGACTGACGAGCTCTGCTTCGGCCTGCGGAGGGGTGGGGGGGGGACTCTGTCGGCCTGGAGTGGTCCTCGGTCGGCCTGGGTGGGAGTTCGGTTGGCCTGAGGGGCCCTCGATCGGCTTGAGGGAACCTCAGCCGGCTTGAGGGGGCCCTTGGTCGGTCTGAGGAGCTCTTATTCGGTCTAAGGGGCTCTTTGTCGGCCTGAAGGACCCTTTGTCGGCTTGAGGGAACCTCAGACAGCCTGAGTGGCCCTCGGTATACCTGAGGGAACCTCGGTTGGCGTGAGGGGCCCTGAGTGGGCTTAAGGGGCCCTCGGTTGGCCTGAGTGGCTCTCGCTTAGCCTAAGTGGCCCTCGGTATGCCTGAGTGGGCCCTCGGCATGCCTGAGGGCATCTCGGTCGGCGTGAGGGACCCTCGGTCAGCTTGAGGGGGCCTTCAGTTGGTCTGAAGAATCCTCGGTCGGCCTGAGTGGCTCTCGTTCGGTCTGAAGGGACCTCAGCCAGCTTGAAGTTTGTTTTCAGTATGAGGGCTCCTTGGTCGGCCTGAGGGCTCTCAGGCGGCCTGAATGGGTCATTGGTCTGTCTGAGGGGGCCCTCTGGCGGCCTTAGGCGGCTCTCGGTCGGCTTGAAGGGCCCTCGGTCGTCTTAGTCGACTTGCAAGAAAAACTTTTTTCCGCCTGAGGTGCCTTCGGTCAGTTTCAGGAGGTGCTTTTACGGCCTGAGGGGCCTTCGGTCAGCTTGAGGAGGCCTTCGGTTGGCCTGAGGGGCCCTTAGTCGGCCTGATCGACCCTCGGTCGGCCTAAAGGGGTCCCTAGTGTGTCTGTGGGACTCTTCTGTCGGCCTTAGGGGACTCTCGGTCGACTTGAGGGTCCCTTGGTCGGCTTGAGGGGGCCCTTGGTCGGCCTGAATGAGAACTCAGTCGGTCTGAGGGGGCCATCGGTCGGCTCGAGTGGCTCTTGCCAGGCCTGTGCGGGCCCCAGACTGGTCTTAGAGGGCCATTGTCTAGGCCGGAAAGAACCCAGCGGTCTGAGAGGGGCATCAGTTGGTTTTATACAGTATTTTCCAGGCCTTAGAGCCTTAGGCTCCTTGTCGTTCTGAAATGACCTTTGTCATGCCTGAGAGGGCCCTATGCCTGTCTGAAAGGTATGTTTACCAGTTTGAAAGGACCCTTAATCGTCCAAGGGTGGGGGGCGCTTTTCCGGTCTAAGAGAGCCCTAAGTCCCTAAGAGAGGACCCTCCGCTTCTTTGAGAGGATCATCGGTCGACCAGAGATGACCACCGTCTGTTCTGAGAGGGCCTTACGCTTGTCTAAGAGGGCCATTGTCAGACCTAAGAGGGCCCTGTGCAAGTCTGAGAAAGCTCTCGGCCATTCTGGAGAGCCCTTAAACGGTCTGAGAGAGCCATGCCGGTCGGAAGCAGTCTTGCAGACTCGGAGTCGTAATCTGAGTCTATTGAAGTCGATGTTTTTTGCCGGAGTCGGAGTAAGTTAAATTTTGCCGACTCCGTCTGGCATGTGACAATTATGTATGAGGAACGTGTTTTTCAGATGCATTCTTAAAGGGATATTGCCACCTCCGGAGGATTGCTAAAAAGCAACTTAAATGAATGGTGGGGATCAACAATCGTGTATGCTCAAGCTCAAACTTGCTCCTGCAGCACATAAAGCAGTGTATCGGCAAAGCATTTTGTATTTATTTCTGACTCCAAAATGTTGGTTCCAGCTGTGCCCAGTACTAGATTCATGATGGCCGCTCTCATCCAGTTTGACTGTGGTATTGGCGCCCCCCCCCCCCCCCCCCAAGCCCGTACGAATTCGCCGAGACTTGACATTGAAAAGTATATCTGTGTTATAAGGTATAGGTCACATAACTCCTACGGTCCCAAAGTCGACCCATAGCAATTCTTGCTGTTTTATTATGAAAGAGGCTAAGGTTGTTGAGAATATAATTAGCCGCATACACTTTTTAATTTTAAAGTGCACTGACGGAATGGTGATGTTGTGTTTGCAACATTCAAAAGAAAATAACAGTCTGCAAAGAAGTGATTCTAAATAGAGATGTGGCGACTCCAACTTTACGAATGTGTGCCAATCATGAGTGGTGCAAATGTATTTTTTATCTAATGGGGAGAGTTTCGGGAACCAAATTTTGCAGGTGAAATCGGACACGCTTAATCGGCCGATACACACCAATAACTCCATATTGGCCTGCGAGGTGGCAATGACCCTTTAATTGGCCACCGATGGCGATAATTTAACATTTAACGGCTTCAAAATTGTGTTGCTGTCCTTCAAAAAATGCTATGACCAGTCAGTGTTTACCTATCAACTTCAGTGAAGTAATTTTTCAATTTTATGGTCTGAAACAAGGAAATTGGAGAATATTTTTTATTTATTTTTCCCTGTATGAAACGGACAAAATAGTTCCACAATTGTAATAATTGTAATAGTTTTATAATACGTATATTATATAATAATTATACACCACATATGCATATATATATATATATATATATATATATATATATATATATATATATATATATATATATATATATATATATATATATATATATATATATATATATATATATATATATATATATATATATATATATATATATATATATATATATATATATATATATATATATATATATATATATATATATATATATATATATATATATATATATATATATATATATATATATATATATATATATATATATATATATATATATATATATATATATATATATATATATATATATATATATATATATATATATATATAGTATTGGACGTTTAGTTTCAACTTGAGCATTCGGCCGTTGGGCTGGGCCCCCCCAACCGATTTCATAAAGTTCCACCACTGTGCAGTGTACTACAAATACACTACTTTGACTACTACTTCGTATATTTGCTGGCGTTTAATCCAATAAATAAAGATATAATCTATGGAAATACAAGTTATTGATAGCAAACAATACCTCTAATTTATAATAGACAAAACAATTACGATACAAATTATATCTTGTCTCATTAATTTGGGCGTTACATTCCGTACTGTTCTACCCGTTGTTCTATTACCCTGAGCATACCCAGGTACAAATACAATGCATGCAATTCGTTGGCCGATGTGAGCGGCATATAAATTGTTTTCCACCTCGCCAGCCTTTCCCGTCTTGTGATACTTTGCCGAGCTAGAACCCCGATTAAAGAACCGGCGGACAGTGCTGCACGCGACGCAGATCGAGACAATTTCCATACCCAACTCAGACCACCGATAGGCTCCTGAGTCCTGACCATCGTCGGCTGGATTTAGATAAAAAGGTCACTTCTACGCATTCCCGTATCTCCAACCGAATTTTTTAACGGATGTCAAATCAACTCTTAAAAATCACGATGCATGTGGATGTGGTGATGGTGACTCAGTGATGGATGCAGACTGGTTGTTGATTCGACACTGATTTAATCGATCAATCAAAATTCCTTGAATCAAAAGATAATTGATTAACCACCAGATCTTTTGATTCATGAATCATGATTGAATCAAAACCCGCATCAAATCAAGGCTGATTGAATCAAAAGATTTAACGATTCGTAACGATTCAAGTACACTGATAAATTGTGCAAATATATTCAGTCCCAGTGGCTACATTCATTTATACTGAAATAGCATTGCTGTAACAATGTTTTAGTGATCATATATATATGTAGGTTTCCACTTTTATTGATTTGACATAAATTCATCACATATATTTAAATGTTGAATCAAATGTGAACCGATTAAGATATTTGTTTTGATTCTTTGAATAGGAAAGAATCAATTCTCAAAATTTTCGCCGTGAATCGAACGGTGATTGAATCATTCAGATTCCAAAATGAATCATGATTGAATCGTTCCAAAAAAAAGTTGAATCAATAACCAGTCTGGATGGATGAACCCTCCAAACTCCCCTCCGTCAGCGCTTCGCCCTCCGCAGTCAAAACAAACGATTGCCGTTTCTCTGTCTGCACATGTATTTCATGACATTGCACCTACAGCACACGGTATACTTTGTACACGAGAGAATGACCGGCGAGCTGCTCCAGTCATCATCCTGTAATGCGCAGGGCCGATGGAAACGCGCCAGATGACACAAATGACAGGCAGATGACAAGCAGATGACAGACGGATGACAGCCGGCGGATCCCACGAGATGGTGTAACTCGAACAAACACAAAATGAGCAGTATTTACCCCGCATCGACTACCTCCTCCCTCCTCTCCGGACACAAGACGACGGCGACAAAACGCGGCACCGCCCGGGATTCGAACCCGCGACAACCACAGATCATCAGAGTATTGTACGCGCGTTACCGGTTCTCAGATCTACCCTCGGCGGTAAGGACCAGCCGATGTCCAACCCAGCACCGGCGATCCCAGCGATCCGGGCATCCAATGCGGATATCCGATCCCGCCAAGTCCGATCCAATCCCGCCCATTCCGGTCAAGCTTCAGGCGACCATCCAGCAGTGGAGCGCGGCGAGAGCAACCGGTGACCCTTCAGCAGTTTGTGCGATACTTAGACGGCATGCAGACCTTCCACACACACACACACACACACATACTCCGCACGCCCCTCTCGACCGGAGACATCTCACCGGGCACGGGCCATGCGAGTCTCGACTCCGGTGACCCGGTGTTCTAACTCCACTCCACTCCCATGTCAACCCCGCCATGAGACACTCCCATGTCGCACTCGTCACTCCCGCACTCTCACTCCCACGCACCACCCACACTCGTCTCGGGAACTAAGACTGGCCCCGCTCCCCCAATGCCTGGCGGGCGGACCTAGACCGCGCCCCGCTGAGCAGCCGCAAACCCGCCCGAGTCGCCCCCTGAGTGGGCCACGCATAGCAGTGGCCGGGACATTCTCAAGAGCCTGCGCTTAATGCAACATTCTCAAGAGCGGATATCTCAAGAATTTTGCGTTCGTCCTAGGCGACAGCAGGCTCGCCTGGCAACACCCGTGTGGTAACACTGCGGAGCCGGCCGGCCGGCGAAATTCGCCGACCGACGCGGTAATATCGGTCCCAAATCTGGGGAATTAACACGGTCAAAACGGACGCATTCGGCAACGGAACACAACTGGCGCTGCACTAAACCGCAGACGAACGCGCTCAAATGCAAGAAAAACGCACGAGCCCGCCAGCCATCAAGGGTGAGATTCCTATCCGCAGGGCATGCAGTTGGTGCCCTTTTGACAATGAGTTCAAATGTGTGAGCCAGCAATCCCTGCTAAACGATAGCAGTCCTTGCTAAAATGTCAGATTCCGTTGGTGGTAAAACTCCTGCCCAGCCCCGCACGCCCACCAGTGGTTGCTAAAATGTCGGCACAATCCGCTAGACGCTATCAGCCGCAGCCGAACCGTCAGCAGCGTACGCTGAAACATCAGCACCGTACGCTGAAACATCAGCACCGTACGCTGAAACATCAGCACCGTACGCTGAAACATCAGCAGCGTACGCTGAAACATCAGCAGCGTACGCTGAAACATCAGCAGCGTACGCTGAAACATCAGCAGCGTACGCTGAAACATCAGCAGCGTACGCTGAAACATCAGCAGATAGTTCTTAAACATCAGCAGCGTACGCTGAAACATCAGCACCGTACGCTGAAACATCAGCAGCGTACGCTGAAACATCAGCACCGTACGCTGAAACATCAGCAGCGTACGCTGAAACATCAGCAGCGTACGCTGAAACATCAGCAGATAGTTCTTAAACATCAGCAGCGTACGCTGAAACATCAGCAGATAGTTATTAAACATCAGCAGTCTGCAGCGCTGCATAGGAGCTGCTGATGAGGTGTTTCCGCGATGTCGATGTCGATGTCGATGTCGATGTCGATGTCGAGACAACAACAGCAGAAGCAGTTCTGTAGAGAGCGGTAGTCGATCTGGCAACACTGTGGCAGCAGGTGGGCGGGCGATCTGGCAGCCGCGGCTGGCGCACTCGTGGAGCGCGAGCCGGCCTGGCGGCCCCGGCTGGCGCTCTAGTAGGGCGCGAACCGATTGTAAGCGCTGCGGTACATGCTCGCCTGTGAACATAGTGAACATAGTGAACATAGTGAACATAGTGAACATAGTGAACATAGTGAACATAGTGAACATAGTGAACATAGTGAACATAGTGAACATAGTGAACATAGTGAACATAGTGAACATAGTGAACATAGTGAACATAGTGAACATAGTGAACATAGTGAACATAGTGAACATAGTGAACATAGTGAACATAGTGAACATAGTGAACATAGTGAACATAGTGAACATAGTGAACATGATTCATCGGAGCCGTTATTGTCAGGTCACAGTACACCGCATCGGCACACCGCATCGGACACGAAGGGTGGAAAAGGACGCATTCATAAGGTCTATAATATCAGCAAGGCATTATTCATTCCCACAAAAAGCATGATTAAAAACATGACATTCGCAACGATGCACAATGACCGAGCGACCTCAGACACGACTTGGCAGCTGAGGTTTGCATTACAGAAGCGGCCGACAAATGACCGAGCGACCTCAGACACGACTTGCCAGCTGGGGTTTGCATTACAGCAGCGGCCGACAAATGACCGAGCGACCTCAGACACGACTTGGCAGTTGGGGTTTGCATTACAGAAGCGGCCGCCAAATGCTGAGAACTTTAATAAAACAACTCACTTGTCAGAAGGGATCTGTGGGCTGTGTGGTATTTCGACCGGACGTTAGAAATTTGAAATATAAATACAAGTCCCAAGACCTAGTAGTAAAATGCAATACAAAATAGAATAATCGGCCCCCGACCAGCGACGCCGGATAGGACACCCTGTGCCACGTCAACACGTATCCCGTACCTACCCAGTGCCGGGTCCCACGCCGTATCTCATAAGTTAGTACCCCCCCCCCCCCCTTCAATATAGTCCTACGTACCCCGTATCCAGGCATCCGTCCCACGCCGTGCCCCAGCTGGTACCCCTACGTACCCCGTATCCAGGCATCGGTCCCACGCCGTGCCCCAGCTGGTACGGGTCAGCAGCGTACTCGCTCGATGTCGGGATGCTGAAACGGAAGGTCAGGGCGGATCAGGTCAGACTATGCCGGGTCAAAGCTGGCTCACACGTGGCACGCAAGCAATGCCTACAGAATATATTGCGGGAAAATGCATTACAAACACATAGTGCAGCATAGGCAATTCAAAGTTCCATGAGCTGCTATTGCGAACCAAATATGTTATTCACGCTTCCAACAGAGCATGACGACACCAAGGAAAATCGACTTCCAACGCGCATTCTGCCCAACAGCCTTATAACTTTGGTTATCGACGAAAAGCCGCAAATTTGTTCTATCCGAGATAAACACACTAGACTAGCCACTAAATAGCAATCACTATCACTGAATATCATAACTTGATAACAATTATAGGGTATTTTACTTCCCACCGCTCTCTGTATTTATTGAGTTATTCGGAGATAGAACATCCACAGTCCACTCATAGGGGTTGCGTTCGTGGGCGTCGGGAGGATTGAACCCGGAAGCCTGTGATCACCAGTCCAGCACTCTACCAACTTCACCGCGACCGCCCCTCGCTGAATATCAGCAACACGTTAGACTAATGTCGTCACTATCGGCAAATATAAATTGCCACATATCGACGGCCGACTAGTCACCGTCACCAGCGTCACTCGTCACAGTTGTCAGCTCGTCACTCCGCCACTCACCCAAGAGCTGCCAGCTGCGCCAACTGTGCCTGCTGCGCATGCGCCATCTGTGCCTGCTGCACCATCTGCGCCTGCTGCGCGAACTGGGCCTGCTGCTGCGCCGCCGCCGCGCCGGCCGCTCCAGGCGCTGCCGGGGAGGCGGCCGCCCCCGGGTGCTGGTGCTGCTGTTGCTGCTGCTGCTGTTGTTGCTGCTGCTGCTGCTGCTGTTGGGCGGCCAGGGCGGCGGAGTAGGCGCGCACAGCGGCGGCGCTGTAGGCGGCGGCGCCGGCCGGTTGCGACATGGAGACGGCAGGCGACTTCATCATGGCCGCCTGGGCGGCATGGGCAGCCGCCGCCGCCGCCTGGCCAGACTGGGAGCGGCAAGACCATGTTACGCGCATGGGGAGACGATGTTGAAGATGTACATGAGCCATGGCGCCGGCATGGCGCGCGAGGGGTGCATAAACGAAAAGCCAACAGGAGGTTGCTGAGATACCATTGCAAGTGATTTCCTGCGCCTCTTGGAGGACTGCCTTGCAAGTGCATATATGAGCACAGAACTGCATACGAATGCAAGTTATACTTCAACATGAAAGACGATAATAACGGTCAGAAATTCCACAATACTCATTTATTGAAAACAAATTTGGATCAGATCTCCAAACTACTTTTCCAAACTACTTTACGTTGAATGAATGACAACTGACCGCCGTTTCGAGCAGCAAGAAGAGTGCCTGGTCATGGTCATCTGAAATACTTTGTTCGTTTGTTCCACCATCCACACGTACAAGACATTGCTGGTGACAATAGCGACAGCAGAAAGTTTCGGCCAGCAGTGAGTGGTCTCACCTGTAGCTGAGCCGCCATCGCCTGGTTGGCCATCATAGGATCGTAATACATCCTGCACCACAACAGGTCACGTCAGAGTCAAAGACATCTAGCGGTGACACAGAACAACTGAGTTTCGATATTCAGCCACCAGGTGATACGCTGTATTGGTTACGTTGAATGACTAAGCTCATGCTGACGAGACTAAACAGATATTAAGCCTGAACAAGGGGATAGCACGCCCGAACAGAACGGCACAGGCCATTGTCTTTTTTAAAATAAATAAATAAACACACTTTTACAATCAGTGCACTACAAAACAAAAGTTGAGAACATCACTCA
>JAXIVJ010015129.1:7500-32518 GCA_036785665.1 Chirona hameri
TTAACTTTCCAGGGGCCCTCTGGTCTCTCCAGGGGCCCTTCAACCTTCTAAGGGGCCCTTACGACCTAGCAAGGGACTGCGCTGGCTGCTTTGTCGCCTTGCGACATGCTCCGAGGGCCCTCCGACCTGCCCTGGGGCCCCTCCGTGCTGGCTAGGGGCTCATTCGGCATGTTCAGGGGCCCTTCTGACCCACCTAGGGGCCCTTTCGGTCTAATCAGGGCCCCTCTGACCTGCACAGGGGCCTTCTTAACTTCCCAGGGGTCCTCTGGTCTGTCCAGGGGCCCTCCAACCTGTTCAGGGGTCCTTATGACCTGGCAAAGGACTGCGCTGGCCGCTTTGTCGCCCTGTCGACATGCTCAGGGGCCTCTCAACCTGCCCAGGGGCCCCTCTGTGTTAGCTAGGGGCCCATTCGACGTGTTCAGGGGGCCCATTCGACGTGTTCAGGGGGCCCATTCGACGTGCTCAGGGGCCCTCTGACCCGCTCAGGGGCCCTTTTGGTCTTGCCAGGTGCCCCTCTGACATGCACAGGGCTCTTTTGAACGTCTAAAGGGCCCTCTGGTCTTTCAGAGGGCCCTGGTGGCCCTAAAGGGCCTCTGAAGTCCGCTAAACTCTCTAAAGACCACGCTTCGTGTAGTAAAGAGCCTATGATACCGCGCTTCGCGCGGTCTCGTCGGCCCTTTTCGGCGCGCTGCGCGCGCCGAAAAGGGCCCTCCTGGCCTCTAGGGAGGGGCGGCCGCCCCCGCCGCCCTCCCCTTGGCTACGTGCCTGCGTCTCTGTACATGTGCCGTACACGGATATACAATATCTCACTATAGAGACGGCTAGAGTCTGGACAATGGGCTTGATCACAGCCTTGGGCATAACATGTTTGTCATGACTCAGGGCGATGAGGACACCGTTGCACTTCTGTGTGAGTTTATCGATAGGTGTTTGGTAGTTGAGGTGCCTATCAATCGTTACGCCCAGGTTCTTAGCCACTCGGCTGTCATGCACAGTGGTGCCACCAAAGCTGAGCTGTACCGGTTGACTATTTATCAGCATGGCCGGCGTTCCGAGTGCTAACATTTGTGTCTTTTGGGCATTGACTTTCATGTTGTGATTGCAAAACCATGTGAAGAGTATGTGAAGTGTCTGTTCCATTTGAGTGATCATTGCTTGAATGTCGTGTTTTTTCCCCGTGATAAGTATGTGTGTGTCGTCTGCGAACTGTACTATTGACACAGAATCGGGAACATAAAGACTGAGTTCGTTGCGTATATCGTGTACAGTATACCGCTCAGGGATCCTCCTTGGAATACTCCGATTTCGTTTCGCTTTGACCCTGAAACTATCGTGGTTCCGTCTCTGTTTGTTATCTGCACTTGCTGGGTGTGGCCTGCTAAATAACTTTTGAACCATTTAGTATCGATCCCGTACATGGATAACTTGTGAAGCAAGGTTTTGTGTGTGGTACTACATCAAATCATTTGGTGAGATCAATCATCACTAGAATTGAAATTTCACCGTGATCCATCGCCTGCAGAGGATTTTATCGGTGATCACGTGAAGTGCAGTTTCGGTTGAACAGCCTCTCCTGTAACCATGCTGTGCGTTGGACAAAAGATCAGCAGTCGGCAGTTGACTGTCAGTATATGACGTCACCGTTTTTCCGCCGTCCAGTATCGGTGTGTGACGTCACACTGTGTTTGCTGCAGCCTGCCTGGCGCTGGTGCTGAACGACGTGACTGTACCGCCGTACATCGTGCGTGGCCACACGGGGCACCTGCGATGCGACTACAACGCCAACGGACAGCAGATCTACACAGTCAAGTGGTACAAGGACTCGCATGAGTTTTACCGGTATAAACCGGACTCGGCCCAGCCGCCTCTCACCTTCCCCGTCAAGGGATTCGTCGTCAATGTGAGTGCGGTCGATGGCTGTGTTTGCCTTCAGAAAAGGTCTTCAAGTGTTTGCTCCCCGAGTTTTTGCATCTCGTTTACCCAAGTTGAAACATTGCCTTAACTATTCCATAATTTGTATTGCTCCGAGGATAGTTGTATGTCTTAAAATAAATATGGATTACATGCGACTGCATGTTTGAACGATGAAAAATGGCATGTTTAATCTAATTTGATCGGCACTGCCAGCTTCCAATAAGTGTGGTCATATTTGGCCTGTATATCGAACACTAATCTCAATGTATTGGTTCTACATTTAGTGGTAGACATTGCTGTTTGAATCATGTTGGCTCCAATTACAGTCATACATTTTGTAAAATATATGCTATGCTTCCAATAATCACACAGCACGCTGCATGTGTGTATTCCTGCGAATTCGTTCCGTAAACATATTAATCAGTACATAGAGCCCGCGTTTCGAATTCGATAGCAGATCCCTCGCCCCATTGCATCGTCACCCGGCGACGTACTCCATCGATTGACGCACATTCCGACCTGCTCAAATCACAGCGCCCATCGTTAGATCACCTCGCATGAAACCGTGACACCTAGTACGACACCGTGACACCTCGCATGACACCGTGACACCTCGTACGATACCACAGCACCTCGTATGACACCGTGACACCTCACATGACACCGTGACACCTCGTGTGACACCACGACACCTCACACGACACCGTGACACCTCGCATGACACTGTGACACCTCACATGACACCGTGACACCTCACATGATACCGTGACACCTCGTATGACACCGTGACACCTCGCATGACACCGTGACACCTCGTATGACACCGTGACACCTCGCATGACACCACAGCACCTCGTATGACACCGTGACACCTCGCATGACACCGTGACACCCCGTGTGACACCGTGACACATCGCATGACACTGTGACACCTCACATGACACCGTGACACCTTGCATTACACCGTGACACCTCGCATGACACCGTGACACCTCGCACGACACCGTGACACCTCGCATGACACCGTGACACCTCGCATGACACCGTGACACCTCGCATGACACCGTGACACCTCGTATGACACCGCGACCCCTCGCATGACACCGTGACACCTCGTATGACACCGTGACACCTCGCATTGCACCGTGACACCTCGTATTACACCGTGACACCTCGAATGACACCGTAACACCTCACATGACACCGTGACACCTCGTATGACACTGTGACACCTCGTATGACACCGTGACACCTCACATGATACCGTGACACCTCGTATGACACCGTGACACCTCGCATGACACCGTGACACCTCGTATGACACCGTGACACCTCGCATGATACTGTGGCACCTCGTATGACACCGTGACACCTCGCATTGCACCTTGGCACCTCGTATGACACCACGACCCCTCGCATGACACCGTGACACCTCGCATGACACTGTGACACCTCGTATGACACCACGACCCCTCGCATGACACCGTGACACCTCGCATGACACCGTGACACCTCGCATGACACCGTGACACCTCGTATGACACCGTGACACCTCGTATGACACCGTGACACCTCGCACGGCACCGTACACCAAATACTCTGGCGACGCGATTGTCATCTGATCTGGCAGATCTGGCAGCGGTCTTCGGCGGCCGACCGGTCAGCGTTGGTGACTGACACCGGCTGACACTGACGGCTGACACTGACGGCTGACACTGACGGCTGACACTGACGGCTGACACTGACGGCTGACACTGACAGCTGACACGTTGATACTGACACCAGCGCTGGACGGTCCAGCTGGTGCGCCAGTCGCGGCCTGTGGGTGGGGGTGATGTCAGAGGGCGCTGAGGTAGCCGGGAAGGTATGGGGGCGGTCTCGGGTCTCGCCCCGTTTGGGTGCAGATACGCATAATGTTTTCTGAACACGTCATGCTGCCGGCTCGGGGTCATACAGAGATGTTTGTTTTTTAGGTTGTTGTCGGAAAATGAGTTGCAGGTGGTCGAGAGCGGCCGCTTACGGCCGCTTAACCGCAGAGGCACCGTAAAATCATGGGGAGTAAGTGGCGCGATAAGCGATGCAAACGTCAGTAGCCAAGATGCATATATTACCTAATATCGAAATTACATGTTATGGACTATGGTATGTCTGGGGAAGACTTGTATTCAATTCAATCAATCGACTCAAGTTACTCCCGTCGTGTGGTCTATCAGTACTGATAAGGATCAGGGTTCGACACCGCTAGCTGAGATGCAAGTTTAGTATCTGGACATGCGTGTTTCATACCTAGTTTACGTGTACAATTTGCATCACAGCTGGCGTACGGTGTGCCAGCGAACCCTGATCGTTATCAGGACCCGAAGGGCTGACCACACGACGGGAGTAACTTGAGTCGATTGATTGACTTGAATACAAGTCTGGTCGGGGGGTAATAATTTCCCTGCACAACGGCCGTCAGAAAATAATAACACTACATGTCGATGCAAGGATCTTACTGTATTTTGAGTCTCGAAAGAGGGAAAGATAACATCGTCCGAAAGGGCACGGTCTGATCTCATACACAACTCCATGGACAAAGAAAGACAAAGAAAGAAAGAAAGAATGGACTCTATGGGAAAAGTTATGCAGCACCGCTCAGAAAGTGTGTTTAAGTGTTTGGAGTGATCTGCTAGTTAGAGGGTGCTTTTGAATCTGAGGGGGTGCTTTTGGCAGTGAGCGGGTGCACTTTTGGGCTCATAGGGTGCTCGTGCACTCACAAAACCCTAAATTCTCCACCTATGTACTCGATCAATTTAATACCATACAGATTATGCAGAAAAATATATAAAAAAACGAATATTTCCCTTTAACGATCATTTTACTTACATTCAGGGGCGTAGGCAGGATTTCTCCCAGGGGGAAGGATCAGAGGGGCCCTCGTAGCCAAGGGGGGCCCACAAAATTAAATCAGTACAGTATGTTGTATGTTATAGAACAACGACAAATAACTTTCGACAACGAAACAATATTTTTTATTTTATTTTTGGGAGTCAAAAACTCGAAATGTAGACATTCTGCGATAGCCATTTTCAATATAATGTGATTTACTTTCTTTCTGCGGTTTGTATTTGCAATTTGCTTCATAACTCGATTTTCTACGATTATTTTTAAAAAATGTAATGTTTTTCCACCAAAAATGGCATGACATGACGTGATTAAAACGGCACTATCTCCCAAAGTACTGCACCATTTGCATTGAAATGTTGTGATAAGACGTAGAATGGATGCAACATAAGGTACTGAAAGGTTGACATCGATATCTAGAATTGTTTTCAAGTTATTGAGAAAATCAGGTAGGGGGGGGCAGATTCTGCCACCTCCAGCGGGGCGCGGGTTAATCAAAATAATATCCTGCATCTTCTTCAATTCGGATTAAGGAAACAACACAGTGCGTACATACATGCCGACTGAGCACATGTACGAAGAAATTACAAAATATCTACAAAATAACGAAATGACATGCTCCTTATGTCCTGATTTACAGAAAGCTTTGGATACCGTTTACACATTTTCTTGAAAACAATACACCTCATTGTGATACGAGGGGTTTCTACAACACGATAGTCATATCTTAACACGCGCCCTGGAGGGCCTCTGATAATTACACGCCCTGGAGAGGGGGGGACGGATTCCGCCCTCGCCCTAATATCTCAAACATCACGCAACCTAGCGGCAAGCGGGCAACGGTGTTAGATAGCTCGAGACAAGTTCTATCGAAGGTATGTCTGTCTTGTTTTAGGTCAGGTCAATATTGAGGTCACCAGAGGGCAGAGGTCATCAAAGGTCAGATTTTCCAGTTTTAGGACTTCGCTCCAGAA
This sequence comes from Chirona hameri, assembly GCA_036785665.1. NCBI lineage: Eukaryota > Metazoa > Arthropoda > Thecostraca > Balanomorpha > Balanidae > Chirona > Chirona hameri. The sequence continues at coordinate 13,272 of JAXIVJ010015129.1, forward strand.
ACCCACACATATATCGGGAACTATGATAGCTAGGAAGAAACAGATAATAAAACAATCGAAAGCTCTTGCAATACATAATCGCCATTTGTGTCCTCAAATTTTAGCTCAGGTCAATATTTTAGGCTCCAGGGGTTATCAAATGCCAAAAAACTATTTTTGGCAAAACAGTTTTTCGCAAATAACCTTTTACATAATGTATCTAATGTAATGTAATAAGGCACTAATTTTGTACGCCATCGTGTTTGTCTCGTCAAGGCGCTTCTAATTCAAAATCGTAGAAGGATGGGAAACATGTTTGCATGTTTTTCAGAATTCGAAGAGTTCCACTGGGGGGGTCGCTCAGGAAGGTACGGACCAACGTGTTTTCCGAATGTGTGTGCAGACGAGATATTTGGCCACCTCTGCAGGTCGACGCTGCGTTTATTGGTTCGGAAGATAGCCAGGGGGGGGGGCGAAAAACGCCCTCCCCCAGCCAATGGTGTTCGGCTGAGACCTCAGCCAATCCCGGGTTAATACACGTACATTGTCAAAGCCTTGTACTCCTCTCAGACGTTACTAGCATACACTGAAAAACAATGAGAACTTTGACTGGTCTTCCTTCGACAGCCTCACCGGCGCTCGACCGGCAGACCACCTCTAACACCCCAGGACCCTCTAAAGGACAGCAGAGGCCCTCTACAGACCGGCAGGGCCCTCTAAAGGCCGACAGACGGCCCTCTACAGATCGACAGGGCCCTCTAAAGGCCAGCAGAGGGTCCTCTACAGATTGGTTGGGACACTGCAGATCGACAGGGCCCCTAAAAGCTGGAAGAGAGCTCTCTACATGTTGGCAGGGCCCTCTACATGTCGGCAGGGGCTTCTACATGTCGTCAGGGGCCTGTACAGGTCGGCAGGGACCTTTAAATGCCGGCAGAGTCCCTCTGCAGATTGGCAGGGCGATCTACAGATCGACAGGGCCCTCTAAAGGCCAATAGGGCCCTCTAAAGGCCGGAATGGCCCTCTAAAGGCCGACAGGGCCACCTAAAGGTCGGAAGGGCCCTCTATAGATTGGCTGGGGCACTCTGCAGATCGACCGGGTCCCTAAAGGCTGGAAGAGGGCCCTCTACATGCTGGCAGGGTCATCTAAAGGCCGTCAGAGGGCCCTCTATATATAGATTGGCTGGGACACTCAGATCGACAGGGCCCATAAAACCTGGAATACCGCCCTCTGCAGGTCGACATGGCCCTCTAAATGCCGGCTGAGGCCCTCTACAGATTGGCAGGTCGATCTACAGATCGGCAGCGCCCTCTAAAGGCCGGCGGAGGGTCCTCTCCAGATCTGCAGGGACCCTCTGCAGATCGGCTGGGCCCTATAAAGGCCGGCATAGGGCCCTCTACAACCGACAGGGGCCCTCTAAATGCCGGCAGGTGGCTATCTGCAGATCGTCGTGGCCCTTTAAAAGCTAGTAGAGGGCCTTTTCCACACTGGCTGGGGCTCTTGTGTACTTATTTACATATGCATGCCTTTAACAGACAAGCAAGTGCTGTTATTTATTCGTGTTACGATTTTTTAGGTTCGTGGGCGTTCTTTTATGCGACGTATGGCGTTTTGCGGGCGTCTGACACCATTCAAAACACTGGGGCCTTCGGCTCACTGGGGCCTTCGGCCTCGCTCGGTCGCCAGAGGGGCCCGCCTGGCTTCCAGGGGAGGCTTGGCCCCCTTGCCCCCTCCCCTTGCCTACGCCCTTGCTTACATTGCATGTATTGAACACGTTTGGGCACTCGTTTGGATGGGCTCTGGCAGGCAATGTTGCTTCATCTCGGTTTCCATGTTAAATCTCTTAAGGTTTAACGTTAATATTTTTAACTGTAAAGGGAGTGTGCTTCTGAGTACTGACATCGCTTATTTGGGGTTGTTGACACTGATCTGTAGAACAGAGTTTTCGGAATCAAACCATTGCTTCATTTCTCCAGATTCACCCTAGTTGCTGAGATATTCCAAAGACTCCAGGAACGTGATGGAATCACAAAGTTATTGGGTAGACTCCAGAGGGCTTCCGCTACTAGAAGCCCTGAAACTATCGATTAAACTGCTAGCATATTGTTAGCGCCGGCCAATAGCAATTGGACAAAACAGCTCGTGTGCGCTGATAGCAGCAGCCGAACAGAACCTGGACGGCCATCATGCTTTTCGATGATGGCCGTTTCGATGATGGCCGATGGCCATTTTTCGACAAATATATCAATTTAGAGCTACGAAACTTGCACATAATACAGTTCACAGTGGCAAGAACGTGCTGTGCAAAACTTGGCTCTCTATCTTGTATGATGTGACCGTAATTGTATTGTCTTATGTGCGCCGTATTACATAACATCACAATAGTGGCGATCGTTTTATAGATATCGAAACAAAAAATAAGCATCAAACAATATGAGTGAAAATTCAACTAAAGGGGCTCCAGATGTGAATTTCATCATATCCAACAATCAAACCAATAGCTACTTACCATATTTAAAATATTTTTGACATTCCAAAACATTAGGCACACTCCCTTTAACCTCTTATGTTTAGGAAGGAAGTGTTAGGGATGTTGTGTGTGTTTTATCTGCCTTTTAGAGGCTCTAGAGGAATATTCCATTGTGCTTATGTATCGATAATTAAAAAAAAAATGTTTGAATGAAGGCCCCAATGCCCTATAACGACTAAGTTTGAACCGGCCTTGGTTTAAACTTGAACTATGGTTTGGCTTGAACTATGTACCCCAACCAGACGAAGAACACAGAAATGTTCGAAAGCTTCCGCTTTTAAACCTGTTTAACTGGTGTTTAAATCTGTGAAGTAAATCTCTTAGTTTTAACTACTATTTCATAATTGTGTTTTTCAGTTATAATTTCAAGTCTTGTAAAGGCAGTTAGGGGTATGCCATGCACATTAATGTTTGTTTTTCACATAAATATAAACTTAGTCGAAGCCAACAAAAACAAGACTGTTCGGCCCTTAGAAAAAATATGAGAGGGAGCACATTATGTTAGTATGTATCAGCCTACTGACACGCAATAAGAGGGTGACCGCTGTGTAGAGCTCGACGACCATTGCGGCGACCAGTGCGCTACTTACCTATCGAAAGTAGCGCACATCGAGACCATTGCGGCAAGCGTGACACATCTGATGGCAACTGCGGCGAACGTAATACAGCTGATGACGGATCAGCGCCGTAACGAGGCTTGTTACCAGCCAGTAATCTGACATCGTTACCGTTAACCATGGCTCGTATGTGCTCAGGTGTTCGGTAGCGGAAAGACGGTCAAGTCCAAAGAACAATGGTCTCGCGGGATTGGTTGTCATGGAAACACATCAGGATGCACGGGAGTAGACCACTAACAGGCTGTTAGTGCGACCAGAATAAGCTAGCATCACGGATGGTTTTCGGGGAAGCTGGCATGCGATAGCTGACAATTTTGTTTCAGAAGTACATACATAGATTTAGATGACGAAAAGTTGCGTATCATTACCGCACTTACGATTTGTATGAGTCTGGTTTGCGGTTGCAACACGATTTGTGATACTATTGTAAACAGTCATCGTATTCCTTAATGATAGCTTAATATATTGTACAGATATTTTTCCTCCGAAAACAGTTCCGCAGCTGATTGGCACAGCAAAAGAAACGTCGGTTGTCTCATGTAGTCTCCTGGAAGCTCCCATAGTGTGGCTCAAATGCTCCCATAGTTGGGCTCAAATGCTACATTCCTCACTCAGGTAGTGTTCTGTGAGACCCACAAAATGTATCCAAGCTCATGTCGTAGACCCGTGCGTTTAGTCTCCACAGCTCCTCCAGTCTGCCAGCCTGTCACGCCGAAACTACACATAGCCTCCTGTTATCGACTAGCTGGTGGTAACTTTCAGCCGGGGAAGCACTGCTGGACACATCAGTACATCAGTACTTTCGATATTCTCCACATGTTGCTGGTGCACCAAAGCCTTCCACCATCTCACCAGCCGAGTGACCCCACCGCCCTCTCCCCTCTCTGCCACACAGACCGTGGAGTCGAACGAACACGACCTGTACCTGACGCGACCCCCACCATCTCACCAGCCAAGTGACCCACCGCACTCTGCCCTCTCTGCCACACAGAGCGTGGAGTCGAACGAACACGACCTGTACCTGACGCGACCCCCACCATCTCACCAGCCAAGTGACCCACCGCCCTCTGCCCTCTCTGCCACACAGACCGTGGAGTCGAACGAACACGACCTGTACCTGGCCCAGGTGGACCTGGACGCTGCCGGATGGTACCGGTGTGAGGTCACCTCCAGCGCTCCCACTTTCTGGACCGTCCAGAAACGCAAGGAGGTGCAGGTGGTCGGTAAGTGAGCCCCTCGTGAGTGGAAGGCCTCCATATCACAACTTGGAAAGGCAGATTTTAGAATGCTACCTACTAAAGCTCGAACGTCAACCCTGTAAGTTAGAACTACCTGTGTGGGAACAGACAATAATTCAGCAATAAATCGGCTAAAATTGTGACATTTTGAAACCAAGTTCTGTACGCTGTTCTGTTATGCATTTTACCTATCTTTTCAAATTATGAGAAAAACATAAAGGAAGGCAGATCATTGTTGATCCTCAACATTTAAAACGCAAGCATAATGGCGGGAATGTGGGGAAACATAAGTATTTCACGAGAATTCCCTAGTTGCCGCTTAATGTTAAGCAGACCCAGTAGCTGTGGATGACGTGACCGCTTTTGAATAATGACGGTCATCAGAACTGAAAAATGAATACGAATGCAATGCCTCCACGGGGAGCGTTCGAGGAACCGAAAAGCATAGGTGCGTGCATAAGACGGCCTGACTCCGCCGTTTAAACAGATGGCCGTGCGTCAGTTGGTCGGACCAGCTGTGTCCTGAGCTGCCCCCGGTTGATGCTCAGACTAACCGCACTCAGGGGAGGAGTCCGGTTCGGAGAAGCTCCCTCGTGCGGAACCCCGCCCCGTCTGGTCTTGGTCCGCCGCTCCGTCTCTCGCCGTGACCGGCTGAGTTACGTGTTTCAGAGTTCAAAGGACTCCCGTGTCCCCCTTCTGACGGCACGTGTGTCTGTTTCTATTTCCACGTTCTTTATGCTTGTCCTGCCTCATGCTATATTTATCGCTGCGTCGAAGTTAAAAGGTCCACCGTCTTTTCGCTCAGAAATTATGCGTCATTTTGGGTAAAGCCTCGTTGGCCCCTGTTTTCTCACTCGTCGAATGTGTCGTGGCCGCGTCACCCCTGGCGCGGCTGCCTACCCCGCTCTGCTGGCCCTGCAGCCGGGCAGCGGGCGGGCAGCGCACACGTACGCCGGCCCATCTGGCGATACCATCTGGAGCTCGACAGCGGCCGACAGCAGCCCGCATTAGTTCCCACACAAAGCCGGTCGCAGTTTAAGAGCGCTGCTGACCCGTCGGCGACCGACCAGTGACGGCCTCTTCCAACCAACGAGCCCCGCCGCCCCCGCCGACGCCCCCGCTCCCGCCCCCGCCCCGCCCCGCCCCGCCCCGCCCCGCCCCGCCCTGCCCCGCCCCGCCCCGGACCGCCGGTTGTCGGCGCGTTATTGCGGATTAGCGATTTGTGACGGTTGTGGCGCGGCGCTGCCGAGGGGACAATCAGTCGGCCCGCTTTGACCCGGGCACGATGAGTGGCGGCGGCTCGCTGTCTGATGTCACTTATGAGCCCGCCGCAGAGCGATGTGGGACGGGGAAGGATTCGAGGCGCCGCGCGACCGTGCTGACCACTGCTAATCTTCGGAGGGGAGGGAGAGGGATGCCCTCCGATCCCTGCCTTCAGTCCGACGGGAGCGGTGGGGTGCAAACAGATGGCTTCGGAACATTGGCAGATCTGCAGAGTTGCGGTTTAGCCAAGGCGGGGTGCTATTCGCGCCTTCCGTAACGCTCAGAGTGCTGCTGTCGTCTTCGCAAAATCACAGCTCAGTTAAAGTGTATTGAGGACAAAGGAATTCAGCTTGAACAGCATAAGTCACGCACATTACGGACATGTGGTTTGATTTTATCTCTGACCTGTTGTGTCAGACCTGCTGTGTACCGTCAGATCTGGCTTGACTCCTCACCTGCTGTGTACCGTCAGATCTGGATTGACTCCTGACCTGCTGTGTACCGTCAGATCTGGCTTGACTCCCGACCTGCTGTGTACCGTCAGATCTGGCTTGACTCCTGACCTGCTGTGTACCGTCAGATCTGGCTTGACTCCAGACCTGCTGTGTACCGTCAGATCTGGCTTGACTCCTCACCTGCTGTATACCGTCAGATCTGGCTTGACTCCTCACCTGCTGTGTACCGTCAGATCTGACTTGACTCCAGACCTGCTGTGTACCGTCAGATCTGGCTTAACTCCAGACCTGCTGTGTACCGTCAGATCTGACTTGACTCCAGACCTGCTGTGTACCGTCAGATCTGGCTTGACTCCAGACCTGCTGTGTACCGTCAGATCTGGCTTGACTCCTGACCTGCTGTGTACCGTCAGATCTGACTTGACTCCAGACCTGCTGTGTACCGTCAGATCTGGCTTGACTCCTCACCTGCTGTGTACCGTCAGATCTGACTTGACTCCAGACCTGCTGTGTACCGTCAGATCTGGCTTGACTCCAGACCTGCTATGTACCGTCAGATCTGGCTTGACTCCAGACCTGCTATGTACCGTCAGATCTGGCTTGACTCCAGACCTGCTGTGTACCGTCAGATCTGGCTTGACTCCTGACCTGCTGTGTACCGTCAGATCTGACTTGACTCCAGACCTGCTGTGTACCGTCAGATCTGACTTGACTCCAGACCTGCTGTGTACCGTCAGATCTGGCTTGACTCCTGCCCTGCCTTGACCTCTGACCTGTCATGACCTCTGACCTGTCATGACCTCTGATCTGTTATGGCCTCTGATCTGTCATGACATCTGACCTGTCATGACATCTGACCTGTCATGATATCTGACCTGTCATGACCCCCGACCTCCGTGACCTCCGGCCCGTCGGATCTTCTAACCTGCTTTGACCTCTAATCTCCTGTGATCTGACCTCCCTAGTCCCTTGACCTTCCTCCCCTATGACGTCTGCCCTCATATGACCTCTGACCTGCCTTGACTTCTTACCTCCCCTGACCTCGTATGACCTCTGACCTGATGTGCCGGGCCGCCAGACCTGCCGGACGCCGTACCGTTCATCCTCGGCCACCTGTCCCGCTACCGCGTGGGTGAGGTGATGAAGCTCAACTGCTCCTCGTACCGCTCGTACCCCCCGGTGAAGCTGCACTGGTATGTCAACGAGGAGCCGGTAAGCAGGGTACGTGACGGGGGCACGCCTGGTTCCGTTTCGCTCTGGTTTGGTTCGCGATGTGAGACGTCGGCCGGCCAGTCGGGCGCGCCGGGTTACTGGGGAGCTTGGTGAAACGGGGACTAACTCGTAATGGGTGGTTTTGTTCTACTGTACAAAATAACATGTAGTATGTCTGCTGTTGGCCTTCGAAGGTTTGTTTACTAACCGATACAAGTCGTATTCGCACTAACTGTGCAATTTTAACATTGTGGAGCTTTAAATTGCTTGCATAGGGGGCGACAAAAAGTATACCTAGTGTAGCTAACCTTGCATAAAAGTAACTAAGGTCACTCTAACCCACGGCCATGGCCAAGGCAATGTAACTTTGTCCTAATATTTGCTGAAGGGGGACAGTTGATGCAGCGAATTCTTGAGAAACTGTCATGGCGGAATCGGAGTAGCGTGTCTCACAGCGCAATTTAGCATGCTATATGTTGTTTGCACGCTCATCTTCGTTTGCGCGGAATGTATTCAACTTGGTTCGTGTTTTTAATTGGTTCGAGGGATTTTATTTTGTTCTAAGTTGTATACTGCTTGATTAGATTACGCATGGCGGCTCTAGCGCCAAACGCGTCATGATCGTGCATCAAAACATGTAGTTGGTAATAGAGTGCAATTCTCACTAATCAACAATATTAGATGTGACCTAAGTATTGTACTTAGTTCTAACAAAGAATGATACTGACTTATTAACTTACAGTCGTATGCAATCTAAACGGAAAGGGTCATCTTTGGCAAGGTGAGTCAACCATCGTCAATCGGTTAACGGTTAAGGACGGAATTAGGAAGCAACATTTTGGTTCGCGAATCTGGCTAAGAAGAACTCTCGATACCAAAGGACGAAGAGAACATGGCGAGGGATTCTCGATTTCAGAAAGTCTATCCCGAGATCGCCTTAAACGAATTTGTATAGTTCAACAAACTCAAAGAACCAAATTAACTTTATTGGTTGTAGCCCTATTCATCTGAGCTGCGTTATTGTTCTGAACATACAGTATCCATTTTGCCTGGCTGGCAATATTGAAAACATGAAAGAAAATCAACGTCAAAGCAGCATCGTGTTCCATGCCTAATAGACCGAACAATGTCGGTGTTTTTTGTATTTATTTAGTGACTAGCTCACGCAAGTAGGGCATCGATTATGTGTAGCAAAACGTTCAGCATTGCTCATTTCATTGGCAACATATTCCGTTTTGTGACCGGCGACGGCGACTTATTTACACGTGCTGCTGAGTCAAAACCCCGGCCGTCCGTCTGGCTGAGACACTGTCGATTGCGTCATTAAAGGAAATGTTTCATCTTTCTGAAAGTTGTCAAATATACGCTGGTTGGCAGTCAAAAATATGAAGTAAGTGCTGCTGAAAACGATGGTGATATATTTTCTCTCGAAGTCAATTAACTGTCAACAAATTAAGTATTTAAATTTGGGATGATGACGTAATTATTGAGCTATAGAGAGCTATAGAGAAAACCTTCAGCTGCCAACATATGGCACAATCGTTTCCAGATAATTCTGGCGAATTAAATACAAACATTGTGGAACTGTGCCTTCTCCCGCACAGAACACAATGACGAGCGCGAGGCATTGCGATAGCTCAATATTTATTTAAAAACAATCAATCCATAACTGAGACTTCAAACAACGTGAAAAACTTTAACTTGGACCGCAACCTATCGCGTTGGCCTTTGTTTACATCATACTCGTCAAGGTTCCAGAAATACAGGTCTTCTGGCTTCCAGGACCAACAATCTTGAAGTGGCTGGCAGTCAATCAGCGGCGCCACTAGCTTAGACCCCATTTGGCAAATTATAAATTAAATTGCTTAAAAACGGATAATTTTTGTGGAAAATGACCTTAATAATTTAGACATTTAAATAACGGCCAAAGATAATGGGCTATCTCAGTTCAAAACCAATTCAAAGGTAAAACATTCCCTTTAAGAAGTGTGAGTTCCCATCGTAGGTGTCGATTTATATACCTTTGGGTGGCCATCGCCCCCCCCCCCCCCAATGTTGAGTTCGCCCCCCCCCCCCCATGGTACCCTCCCCCCCCCCCCCCCCCCAATGTTTTTGGCCGCTGGTGGATCCCAGAGGGAGCAAAGCAGCCAAGCCTCCCACACGGCCTGAAATCGGCAAACAAATTGACACGTTTCCTATTTCAAAAGAAAATCTTAGCAGCTTTTACTAAGAAACGTTTGTTTTAAATCACCTCTTCATGTATAAAGAGGCGAAATCCGGTGAATTTAATATACATGTGTGAGACTGTTTAGGATTTGTTCCCCAAACAAACATTTCTACTTTTGTGGACCTGCGTTTGTCTCTTGCCTCATAAATTAGGTATCTGAAACATACAGGTTTCATTCGCAGTGATTCATGGAAAACCAAGCTGCTGATAATTTGTTTAGTTTTACGAACCGTAGACTACCTAATACCACCATCGTCATGTCGCACGAAGAAACCTGGGAGAATATCTGCGCAGCAATGCTTCTCTCCTATGTGAAGTTTTTAGTTGTTTCCATCTCTTGCGATTTGGAGGCATTGATTTGGAAGACGTATTTTAACGCCGATTTGAGTTTGGGCATGTAAATAGTCTCAGTGATGCGTGATGCGCGTGAAATTTCCCCTTGTACCCATGAACATGTGTCACTGGAGTTTTTCGACAGTAGAGTGACGGTGTTAGAAACGGACATTACAAGTCCTGGATGGAAATATAATCGTAGGACACCGTTTTGCGTGTCGTAGCTATAGTATATTTGTGTGTATAGAGGGGTGGCCGTCTTACCTCCCATTGCCGTCTAGCTTGAACTTTATTGGGGATGGGTCTGCTTGACCTGACATAGGTCAGTTCCACCTCAGGTAACGGCTGTGTGTATAGAACCGTGACGTATAATGCTCCCGGGTAAAACAAATCAGAAAAGGTGCGCAAACTGCAAAGACTCAATAATACGATGCCCGGTAGACATGAAAATGACGGCGCTCCGCGAGGCCGGTTTGTATATTTCCAAAGAATCGTTGAGCGTGTTCAAACAACCCTAGCAATATGGAGGATATAGTTTGTCCCCGCATGAAATGCTGGCAATACCGCAACAGTGGTATTGCCAGTCAATGCATGGCGTAAATTTCGAACGCCATTGACTGGGGAGGGGGGATATCAACCCCTGGTTATCTTTCGAACAAATGAGTGCAGCGAGACGCGCAAGAAGGCATTCGAAAGCTCTCAATAAGACGCCTTTAAATCATGCTCGATTTTGTTTTATATTGAGGTCAAATATCAGGTCACGGTAAGGTCAAAGGTCAAAATCGAGGTATTTGAGTGTATGGGCCATACTTTCTATCCAATGTCTTCGATTGCGACCATTATCACCCAAAGTGCTCTTAAAGGTAAAATCCACATCCCGCATCAGCAAAAGTGAGAACTCTGGCAAAGGTCACAATCAAAGTCAGGTCTTAAAAGGTAACTATGCGCAAAAAAATATACCAAAGCCATGCAACACATGTTCAATAAATTATTGTACACGAATACTTCAATCGTGATAGTCATTTTACCACCTGACCCATTTCAGTGAAGTTAAAACTCATGTGCGGTGACGTCACTAAATTCGCTATATCTGGATCTTTTTCTCGGCAAAATTGATTAATTTATGCACAGAAGACGTAAAGTCGGTGTAGGAGAAGGTACCCAAAGTTTCACGTTGATGTCGCTATTGGTTTTGAGCTATTGCGAAAATACGTGAGAGGAGATATTTACCCCCCTCACCAGTCAGTGTCAGGTTAACATTGCCGTTTTACTAAGTAAAGGTAACAATTCCACGATAGATCGACCAAAAAAAGAAGAAAATTAACACGATCATATTTTATTTCTCCCTGTAATTTTGTCTAGGGGGTTATCATAGGCGGGGAAGCCAGCTGTGCCAACGAAAAAATTATCCGAGCAACGGTTTTCAAGATATAGCCTCGGGCACTTTTCAGAAGAGAGCCGCCTAGAGTCGATATGGGGAGGCTCAAAAATCTTATTTGAAGGCCGAAAGCCATTTTTGTATTTGTCTATCTAGAAGAACATTGACCAGGCTTGAATCGTCTTCAAACGGAAATTCGACTTTCAATTGAGAAATTGTCCTGGTCACTCATAAAAAATAGGTCAAGCGCGACGCTTCCCCCCCCCCCCCCCCCCCCCAGAAAAAAACTCTGAGATTGCAAAAATACTCCTTGGTTCAATGCAAGTTTATTCAATATACATGTTTGATGTCGTAACTATGCTGGTTTGTGAAGTACGAGCCGCCAAATGTAGCGAGCCGCCGAGTGACCTACGAAAAGTGCCCGAGGCTATATCTTGAAAACTGCTGCTCGGATATTTTTTTGTTGTTGGCACAGCTGGCTTCCCGCCTCTGATAACCCTCTAGACCAAATTACAGAGATAAATTTAATGATGTTTTTTTGTGGATCTATCATATTAGGAGGCTCAAAAATCCTATTTTGAGGCCGAAAGCCATTTTTTGTATTTGCCTATCTGAAAGAACATTAACCAGGCTTGAATCGTCTTCAAACGGAAACTCGATTTTCAATTGTGTAATTGTCCTGGTCACACATCAAATAATAGGTCAAGCGGCAACGTGTCACAAAAAAGTCCGAGATAGCAAAAATGTTTCTCGGTTCAATGCAAGTTGCTTCAATGTCCAGGTTTTATGTCGTAACTATGATAGTTGGTGAACTACGAGCCGTCAAATGTAGGCCTGCTGAGTGACCTCCGAGAAGTGCCCGAGGCTATATCTTGAAAACCGCTACTCGGATATTTTTTTCGTTGGCACAGCTGGCTTCCCCGCCTATGATAACCCCCTAGACCAAATTACATCCAAAAATTAAATATGGTGGTGTTATGCCTTGGTCGATCTATCGTGGAATGTCCCAGTAAGGCCTCGGGCCGTCTGGAAGATGTAGACCGGCCAAAATGTTGGTCCGACAGAAGCCCAAAATTCATGAGATTTCGTCTGTTTTTGCATTATGAATTGATTAAAAAATACTCTCCTTTATACAAGTTGACTAGAATTTCTTTAAAATGTGTAAAGCCATGACGCGAATGAGCTCCCCTTGGATCCGTCCCTGCCCCCCCCCCCCAATCGTTTTCAAAATCGACACCGCTTGTTCCCATCCAGACACGGATCTGTAGGCAAAAGTTGCACGCAATGCCCACGTCTGGCAAGACGGTGTCACCCTCCGCACTTGAGCCTCTGTATGTACCGATTGAAAAGACGGTCCTGTCACGTGTCGGTCGCACCCACTCGACCGGGACGACGCAGACGTCTGGCGTCTCCGTCTGACGTCACGCCATGCACACGAGTCCGCCGTGTCGTCTCCATGTCGTCTCCTTGTCGTCTCCATGTCGTCTCCTTGTCGTCTCCATGTCGTCTCCTTGTCGTCTCCTTGTCGTCTCCATGTCGTCTCCTTGTCGTCCTGCGCCGGCTTTCGCCGTCCGGTGCAGCGGGGGGGGGGGATCATCACCGGTCACCCGATCGGACCCGGGCGAAAAGGGGGCGGCAGGGGGCGGCAGGGGGCGGCAGGGGGCGGCAGGGGGCGGCAGGGGCGGCAGGGGCGGCAGGGGGCGGCTGGGGGTGGCAGAGGGGCGGCAGGGGCGGCAGGGGCAGCAGGGGCGGCAGGGGCGGCAGGGGGCGGCTGGGGGTGGCAGAGGGGCGGCAGGGGCGATAGGGGGTGACAGAGGGGCGGCAGGGGGTGGCAGAGGGGCGGCAGGGGCAATAGGGGGTGACAGAGGGGCGGCAGGGGGTGGCAGAGGGCGGCAGAGGGGCGGCAAGGGGCGACACGGGCCGCCTGGCGCTGACAGAGCTCGGTGACAGTTTGCCGAGCGAGGCACCGCCGCTCTGAGGTCACCGTGTTTGGCCGCGTGGGGTCGACCGGCGCCGCTCCTCCTCCGACGGCTATCAATTCCCGGAGAGCGGCGCTGGAATGAGGGCCGCTGCATTTTTCACAAATGGTAATGATGCCGCTGTGACGTAAGGACATGTGGGTGAGGTTTATTTGAGCGTCCGGTCGACTGAAGGGTCTGTTCTGTTCTGTTCTGTTCAGGATCTGTTCAGTATACACATACGCCTGCAGTGGCTGGAATCGGCCACTTGGTTACTGACGTATTGCATTCGTCAAGACGGCTGTAACCAAGGTGGCTCCCACCCACAACGGTTGTAAACACCAGTCATGAGCTCTTCCTTGCAGAGTTTGAATATGCAAAATGATTAGAAATGCGTGTTATTGCTTAACTGAGTGTCTGCGACGTGTCTTCCTCCATCGATTTACCCAACCACTCTACTTTCTCCTCTCCAGTCTCTCCACGCTTTGATTGCGACCTGGATTAGACCGTTGGGATTTATATCTTCGCCTCACCCCGCCCGGGCCAAATTATGATAGCGGCTGTGTACCCTGCACACCCAGATATGCTGCTTACTGTAAACACGGTCTGGCTTTCCACATCGGCTGAGCAAAAACACAGTGTACGCTGCAGCATGCGATGCGACTTCTGTCGACGAGTTGTGAACGAATCACGGCAGAAAATGGCGCGTCTTCTGCGTTGGCTTTTGTCGTTATCTCACGCATGCAAATGCGAGTCAATGTTTACCGGTAACGCCTCGGGTGCTTCTAAAACGTGAACGGAAGCGAAGTTGTTTTCTAAAATGGGGTTTGATTTGGTTATCAATGATTGTGTAAACGTTGGAAAACCTGAAGGGAAACTCCTCAATCGTTCGGTGAACGCTTTTGATGTCTCAGAAATACCTTGGCTGGATTATGCAACATCGCCCTGTCATTTTATTCATCACCAAAAACGGCAAGACGGAATTGGCCATTGAACCATGATATTTCTCTTCCTTGCGATATTGTGTATACTATATCTGACTAAAGGCGACGGATCTTTTTATCGTAAACGCAGGCTGCTTCTGATGTGATCCCACGCAGCACGGCTCATGAAGATCAAACACCTGTGGACCACTTGGCTCCAGTCTTCAGGCCAGCCAGCCTCTTGACATTAACGAGCCTTCCACCATCATGGCTCCGGCGGCCTGGCTGGCCCGTCAGCGAACACTTGCCATGTTTACACCATCGGACGCGTGCTACCGGGCCGGGCGAGTGGCCGGAGCGCTGCAGTGTAACGGCGGGTGTGTACCGGGGGCCGACTTCAGCGAACCGGCTGCAGGCTGCTGCAGGGCGGCGTCTATGGGCCATGTCTGTTTGGCCACCCGGCACCGGCACCGGCCTCGGGGATGGCCGGGACAGGGGCGTCGTGGGGCCGGAGACCGGGGTTAGGCTCAGCCCCAAGGGGTCGCCACCTTCCGGAAGTTGGGGGGGACATTTTGAAACCGATTATTTCCATGCAACGCCCTAGGCGTAATGTTAAAATCCGAAAATGTTTGGGGGGACGTGTTCTCCCCGTCTCCCGCTTCTGACGCCCATGGTCATGGCTGGGTTGACAGTGGGAAGGAGAACCCGGAAAAAACATGGGCTTGATTTGATGACCCGAAGGTAACTGATAGATGAGTGGTAATTGGTACTTGGTATTTAATTCTGGCCCAGATATTTTATGTATCAAATAATACGACAAAATTATTTCCGAAGCACCCTTGGGATAATTTTGTTTTATACTATATCCATATCGTTCTCTGCGCCCTGAATTCACTACAAAGTCGTAAATTCAAAGACGTAATTCGTATTTTCATCCCAGCGGATAGTTCCGTTTTGGATTGAATCAACGCAAATGATCCACATGGAATCTAAACATTGGTTACATAAGTGCGATTGGTGCAACTTACGTTCCAGATATTATCGCTGACGGCTACATTTTGACGGGGATATTAATCAATTATAGTCAGGTTTGTGTAAACTGTTCAATATTTATATGATATTTTTCATTTGGTTATATCGCAAAAAAAAACTATGTCTTCCTTTAAACTATCCGTGTCCGTCCATTGTTGTCCGTTCTTTTTATTCAAGAAAGCTCTTAATATAAGCTACATATCGGTCGGCAGTTTTCAACATAATAACAAGGTGGATGCTTAAGTGCACCTTATCATTACATGCTCCTTAAAGGGAATGTTTGCCTTTCTGAAAGTTGTCAAATATACGCTGGTTGTAGTCGAAAATATGAAGTAAGTGCTGCTGGAAACGATGGTGATATTTTTTTTTCTCTCTCGAAAAGTCACTTAATTTTATATAAATTAGGTTTTTAAATTTGGGATAATGACGCCATTATTGCGCTATAGACAGCCGCTGATTAGCTGACAAAGTAGCTGTCAGCCAATCAGCGGCGGGACTAGTCTAGACCCCATTTTGCAAGTAATAAATAAAATTGCTTAAAAACGGCTAATATTTGGGGAAAATTACCTTAGTATTTTCGACATTTAAATAACGGCCAAAGGTAACGGCTATCTCAGTTCAAAACCAATACAAATGTGAAACATTCCCTTTAATAATTGAACAATACAATTATTGCTTAAAACAAATGATAAGGCTATTTCACTTTGTTTCTGTGTGCGGTAATCGTCTTCAGGTTGCCAGTACCAGCGCCTCACTCATGAGGTCATGGCACGCTACCATCTTGAATCAGTCACTGCCAGTGTCCTGCCCCTACCAGGGAGTCCCTCCCGCCCTGCCCCGTCGTCACCGCTCGGCTCTGCTCTGCAGGTGTCCTGGACGTCGGTGGAGAGCTGGACGAACCCGGAGCCGTTCAGCATGACGACCACCTTCTCCAGGATGACGCACACCGTGTCTCCGGAGGACTTCAACGACGGCGTCATGAGAGTTAGGTAGGATGATGATTGGTGTTTTTGGGCACTTCAAGAACAAAGCCATTTGTTGTCCATAGAGCGGTAGGTAAGCCAGAGGCTCTTTCCACATATGTTTGAATGGGTAAGGCTGGGGCATATTTGAGTGTAGCACGTGAAGGCTGCGGCACTTCGCTGCATTTCAAAAGCATGAATTTAGCAGCTTTTCAAAGACATGAATTTAGCGGCTTTTCAAAGACATGAATTTAGATTGTAGACGACCACGATTTGCACAGGCACGTCATGCTGCTAAAGTTCCAGTGTTCGTCACGGGCCCACCAACCCCCAGCCCGGCCCGGCCCAGGCCCATGAACACCAAGGCCAGGCCCAGACCAGGCCCGGTCAAATTCATAATATTGAGGCGCAGGCCCGGTTCAGATTAAGCATATCATTATTTTCACAAAATGTGCAATCATTTTCGTAGCATATTTACTTGTATGCTATAAGTGTGAAACAATGAACACACTATGCTAACCAAAAAAAAACCACAGCAACAGTGTGTTGTTGTGTAAGTGAACTGCTGGTTAAAATATTTTTGAGCTCTGACCTGAGCTTGTGCGACGCGCGCATTACTTCAAAATTGTCAGGCCCAGGCCCATCCAGAGCCCAGTGATTTCCTTAAAGTTGAGGCCCGGCCCAGGCCCAGCCCAGGCCCAGCCCAGGCCCAGCCCATGGCGAACTCTGTGCTAAACTACAGGAATCCCCACCGGAGTTGCCGGCGCGGTTCCGTCCGAGTGCTCACCATTAGGTGGACACCTTCTCCCAGTGACCGCCGCTGTCGTCGGGGTCTCATTAATGCGCCACTCCTCGTCACATGCGGCGCCACTCCTCGTCACACACAGACCGGCGCACGGCGTTCGTTTTCTGTGGTATTTCCGCCACGCCGACGTATCTGTCTGAATGGCACCGGCTATTGATTGGCATTGTGCGTCGCGGCGCCGTTAGCGCGGCCTGTCGGCCAGGTGGCAACGCTATGCTGACGAGCCCAATGGTACACTGACGAGCCCAATGGTGCACTGACGAGTCCATTGGAGACATAGGAGACCACTGTTGACCGCCGCTTATAGTGGCCGGCTACGTAGGGCTGAATTCCGCCTGATTTCCACCGCCATCGGAGGCTGGGGACGAGCGCTGCGCGTGTCACTGTGGAGTTTTGGGAAGCGGTCTCCGTGAGACAACTTGTAGCTGTGTTTAATGCCACTCCCAAAACAAATTGTGTTCTGCATTCATTTGTAATTTTTGGATCAGTTTCCTAATAGGCTGATGATGATATGGTGTTTCCGTGTATTTGTGTGACTGATGCTATTTATTGACTATACAATGAGTATGCATGCATACGAGCATCTTCACAAACCATACAACCCTAATGATCGTTTTTCTTCTTCTTCTTTGCGGGCTATGTGAACCAGACTATTAACACATATTGGCCAGAACTGTCAGTGATGATGATGCGGAGGCAAACAAAAACGTGTGTAACTATCGGAAAAGTGATGGTGCAGCTGTCACCTTGTCCCTTCATATTGCCGGAAGTACCCAGTGTTTAATTTGCGTTCAACATGACATACAACTTGTGTTTACCTTTATCGTGATGTTTGTCTTTTACTTTGTTTTAAAATATAATGTTATTTTTAGCAGTGACTATAATGGGGTTGGGGACAGGTTTTTACGCATCAAAAAAATCAGCGTATTTGTCTCGATTTTTGTATATGCTTCTTATACATATCTTAGACCGCCTTCTGTACTAAAACTACCGCTTAACTTCTCGTATTTTATCAAATAAAACATTCTTGATTTTGTTTGTGACGTCACAACCCCAGTGATTTGTGACGGCTCTTGCGACGCCTGCGCCATTAGTGGAATTGGTGCGTTTAACCCGGCAGTCACTGGGGTATATTCTGTAACACGACTCATGGGGGGGGGGGGTGGCCCCCCTGGTATCTTCAGAACCAATTAATGATCGCAGCGGGACGCACAAGGCGGCATTCGAAAGCGCTCAAGGGGATAAACCTAACGCACACTTAAAATTTCAAATTATGGTAACATCTCAGGTCACGGTCTTGTCAAACGTCAAAATCGAGGTATTTGAGTTTATGGACAATACTTGCCATCCGTGGCTTTCGATTGCGCCTATGATCACCCAAAGTGCTGCCAAAGGTATGATACATATCCCACATGAGCGAAAGTGAGATTGTTGGAAAAGATCAAGGTCAAGGTCGGGTCACAAAAGGTCACTATACACAACATATCTACGAAAGTCATGCAGCACATGTTTTATGGATGCTCTTACGCGTAGAATTCGATAGTGGTAGTCATTTTACCACCTGACTTCATTTACGCGAAGTTAGTGTCAAGTTCAGGTCAAGTTCCTGTCACTGAAGGTCAAATTTGAAATTTAAAAATATAAATGGAAAAAGCATGTTTCTATATCAGTTTTATCTATAAAAAAATACAGTACTGGCATTTATTTGTCTGTATATGGTCAATAAAAGCAAAAAAAAGTAATTTCGAAATATAACTTCATAATTTGCCCATACTTTATACAAAACAAATTATATCATTTTGCAATTTGGTATGGTAGTTGCCCATATATCGTTATCTGACAGGTATTCCGTTTTTTATATCTTTGAAAAATTTGAATTCGTGGGCATTCTTTAAAAAAATTAACGTCGTTCTAGGAAATTTCTGCAACTCACGCTGCACGCTCGTGCGGTTATTTCGTAAATGACTCGGGCTCTGAACTATTACGCTTATGACTGTTGCCATTTGTAGACCCTGAAGGTACGATAAGTTACAACTCTAAAAAGAAATTGACTGCGGAAGACAGATTTTTCCAAACGAATCACTTCTGAGACGCTCCGATTCAGGTTCACGCAAGCTCTCGAACAACTGTTAAACAAAATCAACTGAAATTTATCGTAGTGCTTGTGCAAGGAGCATGAATTTATTTGTGTAATGTTTTTTAATCGACCTTCTCCTTGAATGTACCAAAGTAAGAAATTAAACTTTGTTTTACATTTGCATTCGGGCACAGCCCTTCATCAGATGTATTGCAATCGAAATCTTATATTTCGATTGCAATACATCTGATGAAGGGATG
>JAXIVJ010015130.1:0-12500 GCA_036785665.1 Chirona hameri
GACTGTTGAAGCAAGAAGTTGAATTACTCGAATCAAGTTCGCTAGTTAATTCGTATTTCCTAAATTATTTGAGCAAAACAAAATGCCGATATTTTTATGCATACCGCTGATGAAGTCAAAGCGTTATTAACGTATCATTATTCCTGTCACATGTGCTAAGAACTAAGAAACACGCTGCTTCTCATTTCTGGTTTCCGTCAACAAACATTTGGTAAAAAACATGTTTAGCATATAAACACCTTTTTGGCTACCTAATACATACATGTTTGCGACATTAATCCTAACCCATGCTTGAATTAATGTATAGCGTGCGACATGAATCATGATCATGGGTAATTGGGAGCCGAAAGACAAATCAAAACAAACAAGCAGTGAGCCAGAACCCGGATACTCTCATGGTCTTGTTTTCCTCGTACGCGGATAACCTTCGACCTGACCTGACCTGACCTTACCTCCGACGCGCGCGCGGCGTGCCCCGACACGCACGCTGCGTGAGATGCGTTATGACCCGGCCCTGGATCGACGGCGGGTGGCCTGGTGGTCGTGACGGTGACTTTAACAGACCCGACTGGGACACCTCGGTCAGGTCCGAGGTGACTAGACAGGAATCTGGCTACAAGCTGAATACGTTGGGATATTGGGCTACCATGGGCCTCGGAACGCTTAGTCAGTTCGATACGCAGCCATGAGGCTTTGCTGACAAGCCACAAGTCCGTGCCTCAGCCAACGACAAACTGTGGTCTGCTTAAATTCGTCTCGTCATCAAATGACGTCAGTGAGCGGGGCGGACCGTGTCCAGGTATGTCGGGCACGTACAACTTTCGCTTCTAAATTATGCTGGTTACCAGAAATTGCGCGATCAGGTGGTTGGGTTCAGGGCCTGTGCAATAAGCTCTCTGCTTGGCGTGGGTCCTGAGTCCTGACCTCGGAAATCCATACATTCAAAATGTTCGGACTCAAATTAGAATAGTGGTGAAACATCGAACTGACGTTTCCCTCGCTGGAATCAGTGTTAATCCATCTCATGCAAACGAACTTTGTATGTAATTCTGGTTCACCACTTAGACAGTTCGGGTGTAGTGAAATGAATTGGTATTATAAAAAAAAATGTCTACAAAATGTACTCAAATATCTGGTTTCCGGGCGCTCTGACAGCTTGGTCATATGGCGCCCAACGTGAGAATATCTGGTATAATTCACGAATTGAAAGAATCTCTTAGATTAAAATTCGTGTAATCGAATCATCTACGTCGTATGATTGCACATAGGCCATATCCGTCATCCTTGGTGGCGCTTTTGAGATAAACGAGGCGCAGGACGTGACGGGACGTGACGGTCAGGACGGCTCCCGGGCGTGCAGGGCAGGACGGCTCTCGTGAGTGGTTGCCATCCGGGATGGGAAGAGACGCTTCAGTTAACCCGGCATTGACTGGGGTCCGCAGCCGAACAACATTGACTGGGAGGGGAGAGGGGGGGGGGGGGGGCATTAACCCTATTAGTGGCAGGCTCCTGGCTACCCCTGTTAGTGGCAACGGGGGGGGGGGGGGGGGGAGATTCCGCTCCCCCCATGAGATCTCGAGATCTACCCGTCTGATTTGCAAAAATCAAACGGGGTTTGATTCCCCTCAACACGATCTACATTTCTGAAGCAAAAAATATAAATGTGTGTTAGGGGGCAACAGGGGGGCAAAAACTACCAATATTATAGGTATTTGTGATCCCACACACCTGGCATGTTTATAAACCGATTTTAACGCTTCTAATGGGGATCGATAGAGATTGAATTGGGAATTGATATACGATGGTGACATTGGAAATTCAAAAATCATAGGCGTTTTCAGGTCACTAAATTTGGGGGTAAAATAAATGCCTCATAAAACTGCATTTTTTTCGATCAATGAAATAGTGCGCTATTGTGGCATCGGACACAACAGTTATAAATCATATTTGCATCCATAGGCGGTGCCAGGTTAGCGAAAAAGGGAGGTAAAATATATACAAAATTACTTCCTGTAAACCTCCCCCTTTCAAGTCCCTGAGACCGCCTCTGCTGTGCAATATGTATTATAGTTCACTAAAATTCAACTTCAGTTCACTAAACAACTTCAGTTAAAGTTCACTAAAATTCAACAACAATTCAGCCGAAAAAAAACTCCCAAAACCGGACCCTGGAACCGCCTCTGTTAAAGTTAAGAACTCGAAATTTTGATTACCTATGCAAGATACAATAGTAGGAAAAGTCTAAAAATTTCATGGGTCTGCTTTTAGCCGTTCAGGAAATATCTGCGAAAAACCTGACGAGTGGGCAGAATCTGCCCCCCTGCCACTAATAGGGTTAAACACCCCCTGGCTATCTTCCGAACCAATGATCGCAGCGAGACGCGCAAGGCGGCATTCGAAAGCTCTCAATTAAATGAATCTAAACCATGCTCAACAAATACAAAGTGAAGTCAAATGTCAGGTCACAGTGAGGTCAAAAATCAAAATCGATGTATTTTAGTTTATGGGCTATACTTTCCAGCAAAAGCCATTGATTACGACCATGATCACCCAAAGTGCTGCCAAAGGTATCATACACATCCTGCATGGGCTAAAGTGAGATTGTTGGCAAAGGTCAAGGTCAAGTCAGGTCAGGTCACAGAAATTCACTATGCGCAAAATATCTACGAAAGTCATGCAACACATGTTTTATGGGTTATTTGCCACGTATAATTTGATAGTGATCATCATTTTACCAACTGAATTCATTTACGTGAAGTTATTGTCAAGTTCATTTCAAGTTTAGGTCACTGAAGGTCAACATTTGAAATTTATAAATATAAATAAAGAAGGCATTTTTATGGACCAGTTTTCTCTCAGGAATACAGTGCTGGCATTCATTTGTATGTATCTGGTCAATAAAAGCCAAGCAAAAACGCAATGAAAAAAAATATGACGTCATGACTTACCCATGTCATAAGTCAGTCAAAAATGGAGATATATGTTTGAAATTTTGTCATAGTAGTTGCCTAGGTATAGTTCTCTGATACGTCTTTCGGTTTTTTGAATATTTTATACAATTTTATTTTATGATAACCCCCCAAAAAGAAAGAAGTGTTTTGAGTTTTTTGGGGTCAAAAACTAAAATTAAAAAAAGAAACAGTGATATCTGGTTTGTAGCCCTTGCAATTTGCTATCTTTTAGCGTTTTTCGATTACATTTTGCTTCAAATGTGGCATTTGTACGGCCTGGCAAAGTTTTAGCTGATTTTGGTGTAAAACTCGTGTGTAGTGACGTCACTAAATTCGTTATAACACGAGAGCAAAAAAAAACGACGAAATGTCTTCAATTTTTCACAAAATACGTAACCATGATTTATAAGAAGGTACCCGAAGTTTTACGTTGATAGCGCTTTTAGTTTTTCAGCTATTACTAAAATTCATCAGGGGGGCGTTTAACGCCCCCCCCAGTCAATGGCGGGTTAACCCACGACTTACTGGGGGGGGGGGGGGGGCTATCTTTTGCCCCCTCCCGTTATTTTGAAATCACTCCTAAACCAACACGAGTATCATGACCAATCTTGCAGTACCTTCTCTCACATCAATTCAGAGGCATGTTGGCCGAAGGAAAAAGATGAGGTTATGATAGGTCAACCGGGAATGACGTCAGAGTGACGTCATGTTCTTCGGTTTTTGTTGACTAATAATGATTTGAGGAAAACGCTGTCAAAGGTTCCATCTTTGAGATGCATTCAATTTTCTTAAATCAGATTACTCGCAATGGACCGGGCTATCAAACTGCTATCTCGGATTTTTGCGTTTTTGTTTTAATTCAAACTTTTGAGAAATCCAAATACATTTTTTGTTTTTGTTTTTACAAAATTAAACAAAATAATTAGCCCAAAACCGGAATATATGTGATCGAGACGTGTTCGGTGAATATGTGTACCAAATTTGAAGTCGATATCTTCAAAAATGACTGACTTATGACCTTTAAATGGCAAAAATCGACCACCTCTCACATCATTACTATGCACCAGTAAGGCGCCGTAGTTGGCGTTGAACGAGCGAGCGAGAAATAAATGTATGGTGAATTTCAACCCGATCGGACCAGTAGTTCCTGAGGTACAAAAAAAGGTGCGCTTGTGCGCACGTGCAGAGGCACCCCACCCATGACTTGTGGGTAGGCGGCGGCAGAGGGGTCCCTAACCACACACCAAATTTCAACACAATCGGCTCAGCCGTTCCTGAGTTATAGAATAGGGGTGTGCACGTACGCACGTACAGAGGCACCCCATCCCTGACTTGTGGGAAACTGGCGGTTGAGAGGTCTCTAACCACACACCACATTTGAACACAATCGGCTCAGCCATTCCTGAGATATAGAATAGGGGTGAGCACGTGCGCACGTGCAGAGTCACTCCACCCCTGACTTGAGGAAAATTGGCGGCTGAGGGGTCCCTAACCACACACCAAATTTGCACACAGTCGGCTCAGCCGTCGCAGAGTTGCTGCGAGAAAACACTTTCAACAACCCTCACGCGGCACGCGCCACGCGCAGTGGTAGTCACCCACATGAGTCGGCACCGGTCTCAAACAGGGTAGGTTGGATGGGGCTGCTCAGCAAAGAAGTCAGCTTGCCAATCGGACGTGTGGTTGCAGAGATATGAGCTTCTCAAAAGCGTCGCCACGGGGTCGGGCCGGGCCGCTCATATTCAGATTTTTCCCATATACCACAGAATAAAAAAATAATTTCCGTTTTTGATTTTTACTTCTATTTATATGGAACAAACAATGTTCTAAGGTCATTTTTCGCGTTCTAGACAAAAAACAAACATGTGTTACAACGCCTAATGACCGTAATCAGCAGTTTGACCTCGTGACCTTTGATGACCTTGAACTGACCCATGGTCATAAACAGCTTAGAATAGTACTTAGAAGTGTTAGACACACGAATCATACCGATGTATCGACTGCTTATGCGTTTAACCCTCGCCCTACGGGGGGGGGGGGCTGACAGCCCCCTGAGGTTTTCCTTAAATAACTTCTTACACATGCGGCGCATCTTGCTGCACTTTTTGTTAGCTGAGTTTACAACAATTATACGTAAGCTGGAAACAATTAATTGAAATTTGTTGATTAGTTTGGGACATAATCATGTTTTTATGACGTAATGTTGGTGGAAAAACGATAAATATTTGACAAATGTTAGAACACCAATTTTTAAAGGAAATTGCAAACGCAATTCACCAAAGATACAAAATGGCATTCTCTTTAAAATGGCAATCTCGGATTTGCAAAATTTTGGGTTTTTGACCCCTAAATTTTTTTTTTTTTGGACAAATCCCCACAAAATCAAAATTTTCAAAGATGTAAAAAAACAGAATATATGTGAGAGAACTGAGTATGGACAATAGCCATACCAAATTTCAAAGCAATATCTTCATTTTTGACTGAGTGATGGCTCCCTAAGTGTAAGAAACGGATGACGTCATTTTTTAAATAACTTTTTTTGACTTTTTTACAAGATACGAACAAATAACTACCTTTTCTGTATTTCTGAGCCAAAACTGGTCTAGGAACATGCCTTTTTACATTTATCAATTTCTAATTTTGAGGTTTTCTGAAGAGCAAAATAGCTGTTTTGGACATGGTAAATCCGAGGTCATTCACTTGACCTGGAAGGTCACTCGTTGATCTGAAACCTAAGAATCGCATACTCTTAGATTCCTCTCATGACAGGCAATATACTGGTTCTTACCGTATTGCTCTAAGTTGCTTGGTTTGGAAGTTAACAGGGGGGGGGGGCTTTCAGCCCCCCGTAGGGCGAAGGTGAAAAAAGCTCCCGTAGGGCGAGGGTTAATATCGCAATTTTGCGCGACAATTCCATCCATCGAGACCTTTTGACACGGTCAAACATTTTGTACTTGTCCTGACCTGTGACGTCATCAGTGACCCCGAGGTCAACAATATTATGTTTCCCTCGATAAATTTCCCAGGGCTATCGAATGCCCTTCGAATTTTTACAATCGGTCCAGTAGTTCCGGAGATCCGAGGGGGGGGGGGGGGGTGCAAAAAATAGCCCCCCCCCAGTAAGTCGCGTTATGGAATATACCCCAGCAACTCGCGGGTTAACCCGGCCGGGCAATATTTCGCCGAAGGACGGAAGCCCTCTCACAAGAGATGACTCGGCCGCCAGAATTTGATCCACCACAACATTCGTCCGGCAATTGATATTGAGATTGGGACTCCGCCGAAGGCCGTGCGATGCCTTATTCAATCATGCTCGAGCTGATAAGATGCCTTATTCAATCATGCTCGAGTTGATCAGGAAGAAATTAGGCGATTTGTTTTGCTTGGACCGGAATAGGGTCAAGCCGCTCATTGGCGTCACCGGCGTCGTCGCTAAGGTCAAACCCGACTGCTATCGATCTTCGCAGGCTGAAACTTGTTACTTACGGGTGTCGGAGGCCGCCGGCCCGCGAAATACGATGGTGGGGTCGGTGGAGATGATGAAACTCGGACTAATTGGCCACCGATGTCAAACGACGTCGTTTTGGGGAAGTCGGAACTCGGGTCTGCGGGCTGCGGACCCGACAACCCGGATGTCGCCGCCAGAGCCAGGCCGCCAGAAGCCCGACACCACGCCGTCAC
Source organism: Chirona hameri (assembly GCA_036785665.1). Classification (NCBI taxonomy): domain Eukaryota; kingdom Metazoa; phylum Arthropoda; class Thecostraca; order Balanomorpha; family Balanidae; genus Chirona; species Chirona hameri. The sequence goes on from JAXIVJ010015130.1 coordinate 6,633, forward strand.
CCGCGACAGTGTGACAAGGCGGACTGGCGTTCCCAGGCAGCCAGAGCCTGTGAGCGCCAGAAGCCTGACACCACGCCGTCACCCGCGCCCACGATCACCCCCCCCCCTCAACACGGTCTCTGGGCCCAACACGGCCCAGCGAAGCCTACCAGACCGTCAGGAGCACCAACTATGATGCCTCCCAGAAACAGATTGCTGTAATTGTGTTTAGTACACAAAGTGGTATAGCATAGTTATGGTTTGCCACCATTTGTGTGTATTTAAATTATGCAATATGCAATCATTCTATTACCAATAGGTACCACCAGTAAAACGCCTTTTGGGCGATGACCGAGCGAGTACGCTCTGGTAAAGCTAAAACAGGTTTGAAATATGAAACGGAAAGAGAGCACACGTGGTAGTAACACTGTCATTTTAGCCCTCCAGAAAATTGCCAGGCCTCAATGCATGCCAACATAAAAATTAAGTTGTATTAATTTGTTCATGATCTCCTTTCTCAAATCCGGCAAAAGGGAGTACGTCCTGAGCGCTGCATGCTTCAGCGTATAATTTAATGCTTATATATTAATACAGCCATTTTTGATCAATAATCATTTTTGCAAGGATTTTTCTTCATTTCGAAGTTCGCGTGTGCCAACTGCCACGCGCAGTGATACCGCCTCTATCAGAACGCACCATACCAAAAAAAAAATATTTGATGGACCTATCCAATGGTGAAAACCCAATCTCAATCGGAGCGCGGGGGTGGTAAAGTGTTCTGTCCTTATTGATAAGGTCAGGGACAACATTATCCTTCTCATGAAGTACTGGGGTCAAAATGCCAGCAAAAATTATTACTATGTCATTTCTGTGAAAATTTACTAAGCCATCATGCCCTTAGAAATACTGATCGTCAAAACCACTTCAGATGTATTATTAACTTAAACATCATATTCATCAGGTCAGTATGTATGTACATTTACTTTTTTATTAGCAGTTGCATTTCAGCTCTTGTTTGCCAATAATAATACATTACATTAACCCTCGCCCTACGGGAGCTTTTTTCACCTACGCCCTACGGGGGGGGGGGGGTCCTAAAAGGACCCCCCACACCTGTTAACTTCCAAACCAAGCGACATAGAGCAATGCGGTAAGAACCAACATGTTACCTGTCATGTTTGAAATCTAACGGTATGCATTTTTTAGGTTTCGGCTTAACAAGTGACCTTCCAGGTCAAGTGAATGACCTCGATTGACCACGTCCAGAACAGCGATTTTGCTCTGTCAGAAAACCTCAAAATGAGAAATTGATAAATGTAAATACAAAGGCATGTTTCTAGACCAGTTTTGTCTCAGAAATACAGAAAAGGTAATTATTTATTCGTATCTGGTTAAAAAAAATCACAAAAAGTTATTAAATAAATGACGTCATGAATTTCTTATACTTAGGGAGCCATCACTCAGTCAACAATAAAGATATTTTTTTGAAATTTGGTGCGAATATTGTCCATACTCTGTTCTCTCACATATATTCCGTTTTTTAACATCTTTGAAAATTTTGATTTTCTGGTGATTTTTCCACAAAAAAACAGTTTTTGTTCATTTTGGGGGTCAAAAACCCAAAATTTTGCAAATCCGAGATTGCCATTTTAAAGAAAGTGGTATTTTATATCTTTGCTTAATTGCGTTTGCAATTTGCTTCAAAACTCTGTTTTGTCTACGATTTTTAAAACATTTTTCGTTTTTCCACCAACATGACGTCATCAAAACATCATTATTTCCGAAATTTCTAAACCAATTTCTTTTCTTTTTGCAGCGTACGTATAATTGTTGTATACTTGGCTACTGAAAATTTCAGCTAGATGCACCGCATGTCTAAAAAGTTATGCAAGACAAACCTCAGGGGGGGGGGGGGGGGGGGTCGTTTTAGGGGGGGGGGGGGGGTCCGAGATAAACGAATTGTATGTACTATTATCCTTATGAAATCCTGTAAGTACCAAATCGATCTGCCCTCAAATTTGAGCCCAGGTCAAAAGTTCTGGCTCCAGAGCTCATCAAATGTGAAAAAGGCTTAAAAAACGTTTATCACGAATAGCTTTTTACCTAATAACGACAATGCAATAATTTTGACGCCATCGTGCTTGTCTCCTCAAAACGCTTTGCCTCATATTAGTGTTGACCAGGTCAGGTCAACTAACAAATGTGACATCTGGTCAAGGTCAAGTGGTGGTGACTGAAGTAGGTCATGTTGCATATGGGAAGACGTGCCGCGACGAGATAAACACATTGGTGTCGGTTGCACTTTTTTGTCGTCATTATGTCGAGAGTTATTGACATACAATTGTTGGTGACCTCGGATGACCTCGGCTGATCCTGTAGAGGTCACTGAACAAAAACGGCATCTAGGTCATCACGAATGTTCTATAATAACATGATCCAGTAGGAATTAGACTGCTATCTTGCGCATCCTTAGAATAGGAAGCATTTTAATATTTCCCCTTAGACTTATAATGGGGAGGTCACGAAATTAAGCCGACCTTAGGTCGCTGATATTAAAAATCCAAGCTAAAAGAATTGTAGATATATGTGACCTTATGAAATCCTGTAAGTGTAAAACCGATCATCCCAAAACTGTGACTGTGGTACGACCACAAGAATTTTTGGGAGTTGGAGTCAAGTGACCTGGCTGGTGACCTGACCTAAGATGACCCGATTATTTTTCTACATAATGTGGACAATTGATGCACAAACAGCTGTGCCAAAAATGGCGGTGCTGCGCTTCGCCGTTTTCCCGCTATCCGCGAAAAACCTGAGGGGGTGTCTAACCCCCCGCCCCCGCGGCACGGCTCTGGTTAAAATATAGGGATGATGTGAGCATGCAACCAGGTGTTAGGGTATTCATGTGAAGTAAAACAAATGTACTATCATATTAACGCGTTTCGACACTAAGTCTTCGCCAGTATCAGTTTCCTAAAATAACACAAATAAATTCAATTCAATTCAATTAGGTAATCTTTGTGTTATTTTAGGAAACCGATACTCACGAAGACTTAGTGTCGAAACGCGTTTATCGGATTGTATTGTTCCTGTATGTTTCAAATATATAGCTTTTGAAATATTTATTTTCTGTGTTGGCGAAACGACCAGTGTTCGTCACGGGCCCACCAACCCCCAGCCCGGCTCGGCCCAGGCCCATGCACACCAAGCCCAGGCCCGGACCAGGCCCGGTCAAATTCATAATATTGAGGCCCAGGCCCGGTCCGGCCCGTTCAGATTAAGCATATCATTATTTTCACAAAATTTGCAATAATTATCCTAGCATATGTACTTGTATACTATTAATGTGAAACAATGAACCAACTATGCTACCCAGAAAAATAAAAAGCCACAGCCACATCAACAGTGTGTTGCTGTGTAAGTAAACTGCTTGTTAAAATATTTTTGAGCTCTGACCTGAGCTTGTGCGACGCGCGCATTACTTCAAAATTGTCAGGCCGAGGCCCATCCAGAGCCCAGTGATTTTCTTAAAGTTGAGGCCCGGCCCAGGCCCAGCCGGGCCCATGACCCATAGGGCCAGCCCAGCCCACGGCGAACTCTGGAGGCGACTTTGCTTCTTTACATCTAGAAGATTTGCCGGAGTCCGCCGGCCGGAGCAATCGATACTACTAATCGGCGCTCTGTTATGGCTCAAGGTTTCCTGTAAAGTTTGCCTTTTGAAGGTGACTCAATGGTACTTTAACTGCTCGAGTTGGAGCGCCAGTCATATAGGCAGAGGTCTATAAATGGCGATATTTGTCCCTCACGACCAATCTTGAGCAATTTCAATCGCACGATGAAAACTCACCGGTAAGGATTGTCGCCACATATCAAGCAAAATACTTTCAGTTAGACACCTGGAGGGCGTTTCACGAGCGAAGCCGAGCGAAGCAAAATGTTTGCCAAATTTGAAATCAGCGTCACAAAATGTCCTAGAAACTACCATATTCCAAAAAGGTAATCTCAGGTCATCGGAAGACCTGTGAAAGTGCATGACCCTAGTGGAAATTATAATAATGTAAAATAGATGCCAAATTTGAAATCAGCGTCACAAATTGTTCTAAAAATTGCCTTAGGGCAAACAAAGTCATAGCAGGTCATCGCAGGTCAGTAACCTCGGTTGACGTCTTGAAATGTCAACTGAGGTCACAATCTCAGTGGAAACCATAAATGCCACCTGTTGACACCTGTGCATATGCTCATGAGCAGAAAACACTAGGAAACTGTACAAGTTGCAAGCATCGATACTACGGGACGTCAGTTGCGCCTGACATGACCTTGAGAAACATGTCATAGGTCACGGGTCATGGGGGATATAACTTAAACAAAAATCAGAATATGTGTCAAATTGTTCAAAAGTAGGGTGCTGACAGTGTCATTGCAATCGGTTGTTAAATACGCGAGTTATTTCCGAAAAAGTTATCATGCGACAGCTCACGTTCGCTACTGGCTGGATAGGCCACTCGCTATGACACAAGGCAATCAGGGCCGGCCTGTCGCGCCATACCTGTCGCGCGCATATTTCGGTTTCCAGCATTGTAATTGCCTCCGGCTAGCGTAAAACCGGATACAAGTCATTCAAAAATATTGCTTTAAATTCGATTGTGGCATCGTCCATACTTGGTTCTCCAATATATCCTCCGGTTTGGCAGTAAAAGACCGATCGCCACAAAGAAACGCAGCTGCTAATTAACTATGCCCAGTCTGTACGATCCAGAAAACCGCCCGTTGCTGTTTTTGCTTGAAAGCATACCATACATGGGTGGAGTTTTCTATTCAAATGGTGGGGCCACTGCCCCACCAACTTTGTGTTTTGCCCCACCAACTTGTGTCAGCTTTGAAGGATTTCTGACGTTAAATGGTCATTTTCACCTCCATGCAAAACAACCACCCAATATGACATTTCGCCCCTCCAACTTTTTCTGGAAAGCTCCACCCATGAATTACCATATGTGTTGTATTGTGGGTGAAATCAATGAAGCATATTGTTTGTTGCGTAATCATTTATTTGGTTGTGCTTGGGACCATTTTCCTCAGGCTTAAAAACAATGTAAAATTTCGCCCAAAGTCATAATTTTTTTATCTGAAAACTCTCCCGTTTTGTTTTCTTCTCACAAACAATGGGACGCACAAAAAGTGTTACGAACAAGCAGGGGCCCGGGAGCGATTTTAAAGTTGGGGGGGGGGGGGGGGGCGAAACAATGTTTTTGCCAATCTCACTTCTCATCTTGGTGCACCTTTTCGTTCCCAAAAAAAATATAATTGAACAACCGAAAACAGGGTTCGAAAGCTCATCAAAAATCACTTTGAAACTATTTTCAACATTTTTTGGGGGTTCAGGTCAATATTGAGGTCACCAGAGGTCAGATTTTCCAGTTTTAGGACATCGCTCCAGAAACCCCAAAATATCTCGAGAACTATGATAGCTAGGAAGAAACCGAAGAATGCAATCGGAAGCTCTTGACATACCCAGTCACCAAAATGTCATCAAATTTTAGCTCAGGTCAATAGTTTAGGCTCCAGAGGTCATCAAATGTCAAAAGGGCTATTTTTGGGCAAAATGTTGTTTGAAAATAACGTGTTACCTAATAAGGATACGGCAATGGTGTTGACGCCATCGTGTTCGTCTCATCAATGCGCTTCGAATCACATTCATTCGGACCAGTTTAGGTCAACTTATAAATAAATTTGTCCTCAGGTCAAGGTCAAGTGGCGACCCAAGTAGGTCATGTTGCATATTTGGAGACGTGTCTCGACGAGGCAAACACACTGATACCGGTTTCACTTTTTTATCTTAATTCTATCGAGAGTTATTGACACAAAAAGTGTTGGTGACCTCAGCTGACCTCGACT
>JAXIVJ010015130.1:17500-32516 GCA_036785665.1 Chirona hameri
TGATTAAATGTCAGTTGTGCTTAAGGCCTGAAGGCTTCCCCGGAACTTTCACAGCAAGGTACTGGCGCCATAGTTCCAGCCGGTAAACCCACGTTCTAACAGCAGCAGGCGTCTGCCACGGACGTTTCTCGCTGGCGGGACGTGTTCAGACGACATTCATCATTGTCTGGCTTCCGTGAACGCCCACGAGTTGGTGGAATCGGCGAATGGATGGTGTTCAGCGGCTGTATGACAATCGCCTGTCACAAATGTCACCGCCCGGTCCGCTGTGGCGAGTGACACTAGTGATGCAATTTGGGTTCTGGCTGGATGCGGACATCATACACGACTGGTCTGATGTGGATGCGGACATCATACACGACTGGTCGGATGTGGATGTGGACATCATACACGACTGGTCTGATGTGGATGTGGACATCATACACGACTGGTCTGATGTGGATGTGGACATCATAAACGACTGGTCTGATGTGAATGTGGACATCATACACGACTGGTCTGATGTGGATGCGGACATCATACACGACTGGTCTGATGTGGGTGCGGACATCATACACGACTGGTCTGATGTGGATGTGGACATCATACACGACTGGTCTGATGTGGGTGCGGACATCATACACGACTGGTCTGATGTGGGTGCGGACATCATACACGACTGGTCTGATGTGGATGCGGACATCATACATGACTGGTCTGATGTGATGACGCATGGGCACTGATCTAAACTCTTAGTGGAGCATTTCGCTGGTATGCATGCCAAAATGTCACCCGGAAATCCGATGGCAGTTCTTCGAGTCATTTTGGATTCCCTAAACGAGATCACGATGAACGTGTTAAGTTGTTTGCATATTCCCGGCATGGCCCCTGGCCAGTAGCTACTTTGTACGAGTTTTGTCTGCTCTTGGTCGGTTGGTGGTCGATTTGGCATACTTCCCGGGCTACTCAAATCGCTTCGCAGACCTTGATCTCGGAATCAGTCTTTGTATTTCATTGTATATGTATATCCCCTGGCCTATCCCAGCGCAGGGTATCTAAAGCACGTCGGAATAACTTCAAAGATTTCATTTCTGATTCATTACAATCCTTTAACTCGGAAGCAAAACCGAGCTAACAGGCGGAAGACGGTACGTCTGATGTACGTCTGATGTACGTCTGATGTACGTCTGATGTACGTCTGATGTTCACGCCGCATAACTGCTAGAATTACCCGAACTCCTGGGAGGACGGTGCACTCGGCGATATTACACGGCCTGACTGGAATATACAACTAGACAGAGCATTAGCTGGCGGCGCATCCCGCCCCGTAATCAATCATGGTCGTCACGAGCCATTTCACTTGCATAATGTTGCCGGGATTTCTCCACAAAGCATTGTGAAGAGTCGTTGTAGCTCCCATGCGGCGGCGCCACGCGATATATCCGGCCTGGAAACCGAGCCAGCGCCAGCAGTCGACCGTCAAATTATCAACGGCGGACATCGCGGCTGCGGTCTGGGTGTATGGTACACCAGTGCACGACTCGCTATTTTTGGCAGGCCAGCTCAGTCAGAAAGCAGCTCGCGGTTACATTTTGTTTTCGTTGCGACTGCGAAAACGTGCCGCCAATTACCCTGCAGGAGGATAAGCGCATCATTCCTCATAATTGTCGCGCTCTGCGCCCCGATTTCGCAGCCTTGTGGCGACAATAGTTTCAGGTTATGGTTGGAAGCTGGGCACCATCATATTACGACGCTGAATGATAAATGAAGCCCGGACAAAAATGCTGATAAGCATTTGGATATTTCTAATATTTTGTCATAACTGTAGAAAATACTCTAGCAAATAAAGTCTGGCGTCATTGCATTATTTCCATTAAAGTTAAGTAAATATTTCATATTTCAGAGGAGATAAACCAGATGTCAAGGTCAAACGGCTCTTGAGCTCGGTATGTATTCGAATCTTCATTGCGTGGTAAGACATATAAGACTACTTCAACGATACTTGGATGAGTTAGACGTGTTTTAGAGGCTCTACCAATATGGACAGTTTTTGCGCTAAGAGGGTGTATATTCCGATATTCGGCCAAAAACACAGTCAATCGAATCGAACTGGAATGGCACATATTTTAATTGTTCGGCTTTTCTTTTGATTAAAATAATATATTATTAGCACAAATAATCATTTTGAACAACTTTTTTGAAAACTATATTCCGATAAGTTGTATACCAGAAGATAAATAGGGGCTGAGGAAGGTGCTGGTGGTATTTGCAGTCGTGTGACTGCTCCAGACAAGGTAACAAAATAGGAGCTGAGGAAGGTGCTGGTGGTATTTGCAGTCGTGTGACTGCTCCAGACAAGGTAACATCCTTAACTTAAATTGTGATTTTTTTGTTATTTTAATATTTTGACGTGAATTTTCCAACCAGCGAGCTCGGATTTTCTTGTTTTATTTTTGCATGTCGCGAGGCAAAAAAAAAATCACGTTTAAATTTCCACATGCGCTTCTGCGTTAAGATATCGACAGCTAGCAGGAAATCAAGTAGATCAAATTGAATAATCTAACCGAGTTTTGAAAATGCCTATTTCAAGCAGGGGGTGCGGGTTTGAGGCATCAAAAGAAAGTCGTGCCAGCTGATGTTTGGTCCTCCGATTAAGGAGATACCGAATAGCAAAGAGTTAACAGGAACCTCAATGTATAAGTGCATTGCCGCCTCATCCAATTACAACAGCGTCTGCTGCGGGTTTGGTTAATTCTACTGACAGGAAGTTAACAGGAACCTCAATGTATAAGTACATTGCCGCCTCATCTAATTGCAATAGCGTCAGCTGCGCCGGTTTGGTCGCATGTGGTTAACAGGAATCTTAATGTATAAGGGCATTGCCGCCTCATCTAATTACCGCAAATACGAATTTCTTATTGGATGCTTATGAAAATGTTCAATTGTTTGAAACGTTTTATAATTAAATTAATTACCAATGGTATATGATGCTTAAGTAAAATATGTCTGGTTTAGGAGATATTTTTTACTTAGTTGTCAAACCATGCACCCATTGCCCCTGTGTTGAAGCGGCAAACCCGCGCTACCTAGTTATTAAGTTACCTTGTATTTCAAGGCGCAAGAGAGCCAGAAAGTGTGGAAATACTTCTGACGAGAAGAAAGAGGAGGAGAGAGAAGATACTAGAGAAGAGAAGGTAGATGCCGACAGAGAAGAGGATAGTGCAGAGAAGAGAGGTGTGATGAGAGAAGAAAAGAGAGAGGATAAGAGTGAAGAGAATATAGAAGAGAAGATAGAAAAGAATATAGAAGAGAAAATAGAAGAGAAGATAGGAGTGATGATCGAAGAGAAGATGGATAAGAAGATAGAACAGATGATAGAAAGGAAGATAAAAAGATAAAAAAGAAGATACTATAAGAGCAAATAGAAGAAAAGATAGACGAGATCATCGGAGAGATGAAAGAAGACAAGATAGAAGAGAAATTAAAAGTATAATGGAAGGGAAGATGGAGAAGGGAAGAGGGAAGAAGGAAGAGAAGATGGAAGGAACATAGTAGAAACGATAGGAGAGAAGATAGAAGAGCAGAGTAGAGAGCAGCTTGGGGAGACGATGTAAAAGTTGATAGAAGAGAAGATAGAGGAGAAGATAGAGGAGAAGATAGAGGAGAAGAAAGAAGATAATATAGAAGAGAAGAGAGATGGTTGGATAACTGTACAAGATAAGAATAGACAGCACATCCATGGTAGGAAGAGGCATCGCATTCCCGGAGAGCAGGAACATTGTGTTGCCTTATCGAAAAGGTTCAGTGTCCTGGAGCCTGCCGAGGAACCTGAGAAGGAAAAGATTAGATATTTGATGATCGGTGATTCGCGGGTGAGGCCCCTTGGGAGAGTGTTTTGTGGGGGGGGGGGGGAGGACAGGTGTGCCGTCAAACCAGGAGTAAAAGTGTCCGAACTTGGCCCTATTATCCAGGACGAGCTACATGCGGGCGATCCCGAAAACGATCATCATACAAGTGGGGGTCAATGACGTTGGACCGAGACGCAGCGTAAAGTTTGTAGACGAATATATGAAACTGCTGCAGACGCTGAAGGAGGCTAGGAAGACTATCGCCATCACTGGCATCCTCCCTGGAGCTGCAGTCGGCACGGAGTGGTACTCCAGATCAGAGTTCGCCATGGGCTGGGCTGGCCCTATGGGCCATGGGCTGGGCCTGGGCCGGGCCTCAACTTTAATGAAATCACTGGGCTCTGGATGGGCCTGGGCCTGACAATTGTGAAGTAATGCGCGCGTCGCACAAGCTCAGGTCAGAGCTCACAAATATTTTAGCCAGCAGTTCACTTACACAGCAACACACTGTTGCTGTGGCAGTGGCTTTTTGTTTTTTTGGTTAGCATAGTTGGTTCATTGTTTCACATTTATAGTATAAAAGTAAATATGTTAGGATAATTATTGCAAATTTTGTGAAAATAATTATATGCTTAATCTGAACGGGCCGGACTGGGCCTGGACCTCAATATTATTAATTTGACTGGGCCTGGTCCGGGCCTGGGCTTGGTGTTCATGGGTCTGGGCCGGGCTGGGCTGGGGGTTGGTGGGCCCGTGGCGAACACTGCCAAAGAGCCCTGTCAGCAAACCACTCTGTGCGTAAGCTATGCTCGGCTATGGGGTTTGAGTTTGTCGACCTGTGAGATAAGTTTTATGGCAGCGACATGTACTACATGAGGGATGGTTTGCATTTATCGGATGAGGGAGCGACAGTACTGGGGCTGCATACGCAAGGGTGATTCAGGGAAACTAGGCGGGACGGGGGGGGGGGGTCAGAAGACACAGGTAAAAGGGCATCGAGAAGCAGGCAATGGTGAGGTTCAACTGATAAGGGGACGCATCAAAGTTATCATAGCTGTAGCAGTAGTAGCAGTAGTAGAGAGATACCTAAATGTAATATTGGATGTATAATGTGAAATGCACAGAGCATTATATCAAAATTTGATGAGTTCAGATGCTATGTTGGTATTCAAAAACCGGATATTATTTGTGTAACAGAATCATGGGTTAGTGAGGAATTTTGTGGTGATAGGCTACAAGACTTCGAACTACAAGGTTACAACATGTTTTCGTACTGCAGCAAATCACAGCAGGGTGGCGGAGTGTTTGTATACGTCAACAGTTTGTACGGTGCTACGAGGTTGGATGATCCATTAAGAGCGAAGGACGTAGAATCAATTTGGATAGACGTTAAAATTGGTGCAGGTAATATGGATAACTTAAGAATAGGAGCATTCTACAGACCAGGTAATCTTTTGGGAATGCCTCAAGTTGAAGCAGACCGAGTGATCTGCGAGGAAATTCGTAAAATATTAAGACACATTGTTTGATGAACGGGGATTTCAATTTACGAGGGTAAGAAGGCAGGGTAGAGACCAACGAGTGTATGATGTTAAGGCAACTTTTTGAAGAGGAACTTTTTATGCATCAGTTTGCCACTGAACCAACTAGATTATGTTCTATTATTGACCTAGTCTTCTCTGACAACAGAGAACTAGTGAGTGATGTAACCATCGGTGAGGGACTCGGTAAAAGCGATCATAGCATAGTAAACTTTAATACCTCATCTAATGTTAAAGGGAATAGTACACCTTGGGAAAAGTACGTGGAATGATGGAAAAGAGTGTCCTGATGACGGTTCTGGCATTCGTTTTTGCGTATAAGGTGACAATTTGTCATAGTTGGACAAATATTGATATTAATACATATGACGTCACAATAATCTTGCGTCACCAAAACCAGTAGTGACGTCATACCGGCAAAAGCCTATCCTTGAATCAGAATATGTAAGCAACACTAACAACCTCATTCGCTTTCGCTGGGTCGCGACTCGCGAGTATATTGGTCGCGATTGAAAATGTGTGAATGTTTACACTATGGCCTTGTATGAGTACAGTTGGAGTGGCGTTGCGTGAACACATACCCATAATGTTCATGCACATAAATAAATGTGATATGCCTACCCACAAATGTGTTTATATGTGTGTTCATCGGCAGGTGGTGAATGTAAATCAATATTGCAGCTACCGGTACTAGCCACCCATCAAAAGGTGTGCCTTTTCAAGACGAGTGTGGGCATTATTTTCAATTGGAAATCCAATGAAAATTGAAAAAGTTATAGCCAATAATATTTCGAGCTAAGCGGCACTTCAACGTAAACAATAAACAAACTTTGTCAAAATTGAATCAATATATTCCATGAACACCGACCAGCCACCAATAAAAAAAATGCATCTTATCACTAAACATCTATTGGTAATTTTCAATTTGAAATCGGTTCACAATTGACAGAGGTAATTACTTAAAACTGTAACCACAGGCAGAATGTACCCCTAATGTATCGCAGTTACAGGTGCATGTGCTTTTATTGCGGATAATATTGCAGCTAGCTGCCGGTACGAGCCACCCTACAAAAGGTGTGCCTTTTCAAGACGAGTGTCGGTATTATTTTCAATTGGAAATCCAGTGAAACTTGACAAAGTTATAGCCAATAATATTTCTAGCTCATGAACACATAATGCGTTTCGGTGGCGGCCGGTCCAAATAGCGAAAACGTTGTTCTATTACCCTGGCGAAAACGAAGTGCGGTAGGAATACTAATGACGTATGCGAAACGTCACAAGATTTGTCCCTTTAAAATATGACCAAATATACCCAACGGCTTTTGCGTTGAAACTCAGCAACTTAGGTCGTTTTGAAAGGAAACATTTCAGAATTGGAGATTTCTCAGTATTCTCGACAATCTGGCTATCTCAGTTAAAAACTAATGTTAAAGGTGTACTATTCCCTTTAAGCTCAAAGATAATCTCCATCTAGTTCCAAATTTTAATCAAGCAGACCTTGACAAAATGAGAAATGAACTTGCCCAGATAGATTGGAACAGTGAGTTTGCAAGATTAGATACATGTGAATCCTGAAATTATTTTAAGACTATATTGAAAGCAGTTCGGAGTAGATACATACCATTTAAGTATAAACGTAATAGAAAATACATAGACCTCCCTGACTTACACTAGAAGTTAGAAATGCCATCAAAACGAGAAGAGCTGTATTTAAGAAAATGAAGGGATCGCCAATTGAGTCAAATAAGAGAAGTTACCAGAAAAGTAGGGACGATGTTAAGAAAAGAATCAGGGAAGCAAAAAGAGCAAAGGAAATAGACTTGGCAAGGAACTGCATTGCCGACAGTAAGATATGTTTTTGTTTTTACAAAATGAATAACGTTTCAAATAGTATTCTTCCACTTAAAGTAAATGATATGTTGGTAAGTAAAGATAACGAAATGGTGGAATTGTTGAGTAATCAGTTCAGTTCCCTTTTTAAAATCTAAGACCAAAGTGGTATCGCATTACTTCATCCTCTGCCAGTAACGGATTATACTTTGGGAGAGCTGAGCAATATAAGTAGTGATTTAGTTAGAGCATATTTAAAAAAGATAAAACCTAATAAGGCGGAAGGACCAGATACTATATATGCAAGGGTTTTAAAAGAATGTGGAAGAGAGATATCTGTTCCATTGGCTATAATATTTTCCAGATCACTAAAAGAAACAAAGATTCCACTTGACTGGAAGAGTGCAAACGTAGTTCCTATATTTAAAAAGGCGGATAAAAGTAGGGTAGACAATTATAGACCTGTCAGTCTCACCTCTTTAGCTTGCAAAGTACTGGAACCAATCATTAAAGATAAAATAGTTAACCTTCTGCAATAGACCAGCCCTCTGCAGTTTTTGGATGTGGCAACCGATAGTTTTGATAGGGGTGAACAGCTTGATGTAGCGTATCTTGATTTTAGTAAAGCTTTTGATATGGTTCCCCATACAAGATAAGGATTTCAACTAAAAAGCCACGGAATAAGCGGCAAGGCGCTTGATTGGATCGAGTTTTGGCTCTCAGGACGGCAGCCAAGAGTTTTACTAAATGGGGTCGAATCTGAATGGAGAGATGTGCGTAGTGGGGTGCCTCAAGGCTCAGTTTTAGGCCCATTGTTATTTTTAATATTCATAAGTACAATCGAGAATGGTGTAGACAGTAAAGTGTTAAAATTTGCTGACGATCTTAAAGTTTTCCGGGTTATTAGGAGAGATACCGACCAGGATCTTTTCCAGTCGGATCTGGATAGGTTGTTGGTTGAATGATCAGAAACATGGCAAACGGAATTTAATATTAACAAATATAACTATGCATAATGTAAAGTTATGCATGTAGGCCGAGTAAAAAGAAGAACTTCGTACGAAATGGGGGTAGGAGATGTCACAGACGGTAATGGAAAGGGACCTTGGGGTAATGGTTAGCAGTAAGCTGTCTGCATCTGACCAGGTAACCGAAGCTAGAAAAAAGGCACTAAGGATGCTTAGTGCCATTTACAGGAATATTTATTATACAGGTGCTGAGGTGATAACTAAATTTTATTGTGCATTTGTTAGACCACATTTAGAGTACTGTGTTCATGCTTGGTCTCCAACGTATGATAAAGATTGTTGGTTACTAGAAAGGGTACACAAAAGGGCAACGAAAATGGTTAACGGTATTAGTAATTTAGAATATGAGGATAGGCTTAAAACATTGGATATGTTCTCACTTATCCCTATTCCCTGCGGGCGGCCATAATTACGTTAACCTGCAGGGGGGGGGGCAGATTCTGCCCCCCAGAGATATCGAGAACCGCTCGGTCGATTTAGATGGAGAAAACGCCATTCGATGTGTCATGACAAGATCTCTCTTGTTGGACCCCGAAATTTTTGTTTTGTTAAAAAATTGGGGGTCAGGGGGCAAAAAATAAGTTTTTTTTTTGTTGAAAGATCATTGCGCCCATGTGGCTCGACCGATTTTCATGCCTCAAACGTTTTTGAGCTTCAAATGTACTGTTTTTTAATATATAAAAAGACAAAAAACAAAATAAAAATCATAGGCGTATTCAGGGAATGTAAAATGGGGGGAATTTTCTGAATAAAAAAAATGTGTGCTGTTCGTGATTGTTCGGGACGCCATGAACGTCACATGTGGGCATTATATGCTGTAATTGGTTAAATTTGATATATTGCGCATAGGCGGATCCAGAAGAAAAAAACTTGAGGGGCACCATGCGCGTAACGCTTTTATCATCTTACTAATTGGAAGTTGGACCTAATTTGATGGTGGGTATCGCCTCCCATTTTTTTATGCTGAGAGCGCCTCTGCCCCATGAATATGTACAATCCCAGTATCTATGATTTTGTATTTTATTTTTAATAAATTTAGTCCGAATATTTTTGTATGGATGGATTTCCGAGGTCAGGACCCACGCTAAGCAGGGCTTGTTGCGCAGGTCCTGACCTCACCACCCGATCGCGCAATTCCTGTTGGCCGGCAGAATTTAGAGATGAAAGTTGTACGTGCCGCTGCCACCGGCCGCAGGCCACCCCAGTCAGGAGCAAATAGCGAGTGCCGAAGCGACTCGAACCCGGGCTGCCACTACCGGGATAGGTCAGAAGTCCAGCGCTCTCCCACTGAGCTACAGGGGCGGGCTGAATTGATATTGATATGATGCATATTGCATTGATATTGTTTCTGACGCATGTATTGCACTGCAAACCACGAAGAAAGTATGCGACGCAAAACCACATTCGTAACACCCTACCCCAAAACAGGACTCTGGCACCGCCTCTGCTGGCCGTTTTTTTTTTAATTGACACAACACGCGCCATTCAATTTTGGGAAAAGTCATCAAGTTTCAGGACTCTAGGCTTAACGGTTTAGAAGCGGTAAGTGAATAACTACCGGGAGGGGCAGAATCTGCCCCCCGCAGGGAATAGGGTTAAATACAGAAGATTGAGGGGGGATCTCATTGAAGTTTTTACGTTTGTAAATGGTCAACAGATTGGGTATTTAAAGAACTTGTTTGATTTTGAAAGGGAGAAAAGAGGGCGATGCCATCAGTATAAACTCATTGTTAAACACAGCAGGACTAGATTAAGACAGTCGTTTTTCAGTAGAAGGGCTGTGAGCCATTGGAACAAGTGAGCCATTGGAACAATTTGCCAGGTGATGTAATCAGTGCAGCCACATTAGTTTCTTTCAAAGCTGGGCTTGACAAATATTTTGCGGGAAAGGGTTTTGTTTATAAATATTCCTGGGATTAGTCTTAGTTATAGTGATACACATATGTGAATATACATAAGAACATAGCTAATTGAAATAGGTTGCTTACAAGAAAGATATTATTTTGAGAAGGAAGATTGTGTATGTGTGGGACTTGTGCAATTACAACGTTTGTATGGATTGAATGTCTTGTGAATGTAGATTGCTAAATTATGAGGTTCGTGTGTGCAGGACGCTGTAGTGTTTACGATGTATATGAACTGGATGTTAAATTCTGCAAATGGTTAGTGTGTATTACATGATATGGTGCCCTGCGAGGCAATGAATGTGGCCGTTCATGTCCGTTGTCACATGTGTGCCGTTCACGTCCATGTGTGCCGTTCAACCCAGGACGGGCCCATGGGGCTCTTTGTTGTACTGAAAATGTATGTCTTTATATACAAAATGAATTGAATTAGAAGATCAGTAGCGTATTTAACGTATTTCACGACATCACCTTGTTTTAAATGCTTTCGAATGCATGCAAATATAAGCTGACGCACGTGTGGTTAACCTAAGCTTTCTTCGACGCGATCAACTTCTTTTCAAAATCGCTGATCCAGCCTAGATTATGACAACCACAACCACACGTCAATACACTCTCCCAAACATATGAATGCCGATTTTCCCCATCCAGTCAGGTTTGCGCTGACAGCGCCTCTCCGACGCCACTCTGACCGTTTTAGATACCAATCACACGCTCGGTCGACGTCTCCGAGCGTTGCAGAAAGCGACGCGCTCTGCGACTCCGTCTCCTCCAGGCGTGCTTCCCCTCCCCTTCAAGGGACTCTGCCTTTTTGCGCCATGCTGGCGGCGCTGCGAACCGTGCCGCGACTACAACTATTGCTTCAGCTCGACCTTCGCTAGGAGCAGACAGCCGACAGCCTTCGGCCGACAAATGATCGAAATGTGTCATTGGCAGCGGCGCTCGGCGGTGCGCGCGTCGCGATTTATTGAGACAATCGCCAGTCTCCGTGATAAATGCCAAGGAGATCGTCTGTGGCCGAACGGGACCGCTCGTGGCCTCCCCTTCAGCAGCCGGGGCTCGTCTGGCGATTCGTCCCGGCCGCCGCTCGCCCGTCGATTCGTCCCGGCCAAGCGGCACGGCGCGGTGGTGGCGCATCGGCGTCCGACAGCCGGCCGGCTTCTTCGGCGTCGATTCAGACGGATCGCCCCCATCTATTGTCTATCGTCTGAAATCCGGGCGTCTCGCACTTCTCGGTCTCGAGTTTCAGCGGGTCGCCGCCAGGCCAGGTGCACGATTTCCGAGTCAGCTAACGGATGAGTCACCATTCGGCTTTGGTGGGTTTTCAGCGGCTGAGCCGCGGAAGCTGAAGATATGCGGGAGATGCCAGCCATCAATTTGCAGATCATGCTATTGATCTGATCGTTTGGAGGTGCCGCAGCCGCCGAATTGACATGCCGCAGTCGCCGGATCTTAGCGCCGAACAATTAATTGAGGCATGCGCGCGCGGGCACGTGCGGACTATGCTACCTTACGTTACGTGACGAGGTACCACTTACGTTAAGTGACGGCGCGACCCAAGTGAATGGGCGGCTCTTAGACGATTGGCGTGTGTTAGCTGATAACCTCGGCGATGCTACATGATCGAATGCGGTTGGTGGCACCGGGCCAGCAAGGCGAGCGGCATCTCCCGGAGTTTCTGATCTCTCCCGACCTCCGGACCAGAGGCGTAGGATCCTATTCAGTCTGGAGGGGGGGGGGGGGGGGGGGGGGGCTTCAGCCCCTCCAACTTGTCAGTCAGCCCCCCCCCCACCAACTTTACAGAATAAATATTAGACATACAAAACAGTTTGAAAGAAAAAGGAAGTGAAAACAAAACAGATTTCACATATTACTTATTATATAAACTAAAGATCAACACTATTTATTCGCAACCAGTTAGCCTAAACAGTAAACAACCATGTGCACACACATGACAATATGGCACTTTATGAAATATGTACATGGTAAAATGAGCAAAGCAAGACATCCCATTTTGGCATTCATCCCGGTTAACGAACAAGCATCAGAATCCACCTTCACATTGGCCAAAGCGTGTGCAGATTTTGAGTACAATTATGGTTATGCAAATGACACTATGACAAATGAAACGGAAATTTTATTTGACCATCTCACAGCACACTGATCATCCTAGGCTGGAACAAGAACATGTATGATCATAGACCTAAACAAGTACAAGTAAGAGTTATAAGAATCAGAACCTTCAATTTGCTCATAATGTCCCAGCGTTACCAGCAATACAAATATGTTTCACAACATAAATTAAGGTCAGGGTGATCAAAGTGGAGAGGCATGTCAGTTTAGGTCATTTGGGAAAAAAATATAAATATAAATTCCAATACCAAAGAACCCAAAACTTGCAAAAAACAAAGCACAACTATTGAAAAACAAAGGCATCCAAGAATATCAATGCGACAACAAAGACAGGCTACATGCGCATATTTTGGCATAGCTGCTCCATATTTGTCTCTTTTATTATTACTAAAGTAATGCCGTTTGGTTTTCGCCTAATTTGTTTGCCTTGTGAGAAATATGTGATATGTATTTTTACATATCTGATCTCAGCTGTAATATATAGAAGGACGGGCCTTGGACCATTGACATCAATTTTTGGAGACGCCTCTTACAGGGACAAGGGGCTTTTGGGTCAGAATTTGTGTTGAAACCATTCATTTTGTTAAGCAAGGGAAATTTGATAGAGTAAAGGGTACCCAAAGACGAGAAAAGCTCAAATCCGCAAGAACAAAATTGCATAAGAGGGGTTCTCTCAAAGATAAGGAAGTTGGGACTAAACATGAGGTATAAGGTGGGCAAAGAAAAACGGAGACGCTTCGCGCCACCGTTTTTCGTTTTTCCTCATCTCTGAAAAACATTGCAGATGTCAGATGTGCAAAGGCAATCCATAGGTATAGGAACGGGGGTGGGGGCAGGGGCGGCAGAAGAATGGGCAGGGTAGCTTCCCCGCCCCCCCCCCCAGTCAAGAAGTTTGGGAGCAAATATATGTGTTTGCTCCCCATAAATTTGCAATGAGGAAAATATTGTGGAAATATTGCTTTTTTATTTTTTTACCGATAAAATAAATTGACCCGAAAGCTTGAGGGAACCCTCGGTCGGACCTTGCAGTTCTCAGTGAGCTCTCGGTCAGCCTGAAGGGCCCTCGGTCTTCCTGAGGAGCTCTCAGTCGGCGTGAGGGGGCACTCAGTCAGCCGTTGGGGGGGGGGGGGAGGCTCAGTCGGCCTGAGATGGCCCTCAACCGGCCCTAGGGGGTCTTCAGTCGGCCTGAGGGGGCATCGGTCCATCCGACGGGACCCTCAGTCTACTTCCGATGGCCCTTAGCCTCCCCATGGGACTCTCAGTCGGCTTGAGGGCCCTCAGTCTGCCCGAGGGGGCTATCGGTTGGCCTGAGGGGCACATCGTCGTTCTGAGGAGGCCCTCAGTCGGCCGGCGTGAGGGGGCACTCGGCCGGCCTGAGGGGCCCTCAGTCGGCCTGAATGACATTCAGTCAGCTTGAAGGAGCCCTCAGTCAGTCTGAGATGGCCCTCAGTTGGTCTGAAGACCTATGATAGCCCTCAGACGGTCTGAGGGGCCTTGGGTCAGTCTGAGGGACTCTTGGTCGTCCTCGGAGAGCCCTCAGATGGTCTTAGGGGCCTGCAGTCAGTCTGAGGTGGCCCTCAGTCGGTCTGAGGGGTCCTTGGTTGTCGTAGGATATCACTCGGATGGCCCAAGGGGCCCTCAGTTTGCCTGAGGGATCATTGGTCGTCCTGGGATGACCCTCGGATGACCTGAGGAGGCGCTCAGTCGGGGCCGGCATGACAGGCCCCTCAGTCGGCCTGAGATGGCTCTCAACCAGCCCGATGGGGCCCTCAAGCGGCCTGAGGGGCTATCGGTCGGCCTGAGGTGCCTTCGATGGACCTGAGGAAGCCTTCGGTCTGTCTGAAGGGCCCTTGGTCGGCCTGAGTGGCCTTCAGTCGACTCGAGGACGAGGGTCTTCGATCGGCCCGAGGGTGCACTCGGTCGCCAATTTACATCTCCCTGCTCAGTAACAGGCGAAGGGGCCCTCAGTCCTTCAAAGGAGCCCTGACGCTTCTGGGCCCCTGGAGATTGCTTTTCCCCCATCTGAAAATACGATCCGCCGACACTGACGGGGGGGGGGGGGGGGGGGGGGGGGGGGAGGGAGGGGGGCATGTCCCCCTAATTGTTGCTATTTTATTTTGCGTGATAATGCAAATTTGAGATGACAAAATGTTCCCAAAGGCAAGAAAAGCACAAAACTGCAAATACATTTTGCATAGGGTGGCTTAGTTGAACTAAATAATCCTGCCGAAATTGACAATGATTGTTGGGGCGCAACCATGCTAACTATTCTGAAGGAAAGTGCGACGTTTCGTAAAATAAATAGTTATTAACATTATCGCGTTGAAAATCAGCGATTTGGCTGTTGTCCTTGGCTCCAGCAATAAATATAAGCCAAAAAAATAAACATTGTACAAATAAAAACTAATGACATATTTTCTGACACCTAAAGGGGCCGCACACTAGGCCATTCGGCGCGCGGAGGTCGCGATATTGCTGCGACTTTCCGCGCATTTTTAGCGACTTTCCGCCTTCGCGTCAGCCGAAACGTCAAAAATCGCGGACGAATGTCATCGGCCGGCCATCTGCGGACTGGCGGAAAAAAGCTGATTCGAACGAGCTTTTTTCCGCGGCAGAACGCCGCGGAGCCGCGGACAACAAAATTGATCAGGCTAACAGTGGCGAATCTATGTAAGGCAGAGATACAAATTTTGCACAGCATGCTCTTGCCGCTGTGAAATTTATTATGTAAAAGTTTCGTGGTTCTAAACTTA
>JAXIVJ010015131.1:0-5000 GCA_036785665.1 Chirona hameri
GTAGTGCGGGGCGTTCAGGATCCCCGTCGCAGCGCTGCCGGCAGCCGCGGCCGGCGGTCCGGCAGCGTGCCGTCCTCGCTCCAGCGGGTCTCGCCGGCCGCCGGCCGTCTGTCAGCCGGCTGGTCTGTGCGCTGGGTCAGTCGTGCGGGCCGCGCCAGGCACCGGGCCGCTGTCTCCGGCCGCCAGGCAGGAGGGAGTAGGTCCGCGTCACATCTTGTGCTTGACCGCTCAGGCACTCTGCTCGCGGCGCGGACAGTGATGGTCGGCGTAGTAAGGACAGCATGATTTATGTAGATGACGGTGGACGGCCATCAGACTACAGCCAAGGTTGCTCTTTTAGCCACTCCTCACGCCAGCCAATGCAGCAGCCCGAGACAGGTGTGCTGACGACTTAGAGCATGGTAGCACTCCGTTCCAAAACGGCAGTTGAATCGTGCCTGTTATCAGGCAGACACACAGCTCCTACACCAGCACACTATCCACCGCTGATACCAGTGGTGTATTCTCCCTCTGAAGTCTGACGGAACTCATATCAAAGAGGAGGGATGGGCTATTCTTCCCAAGCACAGATGTACGCCGGGACGCACTAACGGTGCTTCCAAAGCCGGCAAACTCTCCGGCCCCCCTTCTTTACGCGCTGGGGACCCCTTGCTTGCAGGCACGTGGCCAGGATTTCGTCCAGGGGGGGGGGACGCCCTCGAAATGGCACCTTCCCGAGGCGTTGAAAGGGCCCCCTTCCCAAGCGATGAAAGGGCCAAACCAAACTGGATGAAAAGAGGCTGCTGTTCCAGGAGGAAATCCAGTATGACCGGTATGACAGGTATAGGACAGGTATTGACAGGTATGACAGGTATGGACAGGTATGACAGGTATGACAGGTATGGCAGGTATGACAGGTATGACCGGTATGACAGGTATGACAGATTATGACTGGTATGACCAGGGTATGGCAGGTATATGACATGGGCACATACAAGTGCGTGTAAAACCAGTGCCTAAAGGGAATAGGTCACCTTGGAAGTTGTCTTTGAAATTCTACCATACGGTGCATCTTGAGCATCAAAACTACGATATGAACTTAAGTTTGGACAACTGATGGATATATGTGGAGAAAGTGTATAGTTTCTCATGTAATTTCACAGGAAATCGTACGACAGCAGCCTGTGTTCTGGCTCCGCCTGACTGCCAAGGTACAGTCTCTGACAAGGGGCCGCCGCGCCGCCCCGGGCGGCTGAGCGGATATTACAAGGCGTCGTGATCAGATCTACGTGCCAGAGAGTGCACCTGCCTCCGGCGCCCGCGTTCATGTCCCGACCGTGGCCCATGAACAGCGGACAATGAACCGTGGCCCACTAGTCCTGTGCAGACTGGTTTAGGATTCTACTTTGTTTTGGAACGTTTTCAATCATGATTCATTTTGGAATCTGAATGATACAAATCACCGTTCGATTCACGGAGACAATTTTTGATAATTGATCTTTCCGATTAAAGAATCAAAACAAAAATTTGAATCGATTCACGTTTGAATCAACATTTAAATAATGTGGTGAATTTCATGTCAAATCATAAAAATGGAACATATATACTATATATATATATATAATATATATATATATATATATTATGATAATTAAAACATTGTTACAGCAATCTATTGCAGTATAAACTATGGTACGTCACTGGGACTGGCATGTATTTGCACAATTTCCAGTGTACTGAATCGTTATGAATCGTTAAATATTTGATTCACTCAGCCTTGATTGATGCGGGGTTTTGATTCAATCACGATTTCTATGAATCAGATCTGGGGGGAATCAAATATTTTTTGTATTCAAGAATTTTTGATTGACGATCAATCGATTCAATCAGTTTCGATCAATAACCAGGACTGGTCCTGTGTCGAAATTACTAACGTGGAGGTAATTCCTATTCCACCACAACCCATTTTTAGATCTGCTCTTCAAAATCTGCTATCTCAGTCCACAACCCCATGTTAAAGGTGAACTATTCCCTTTAAGGGAAATAATGACACTTTTTCCACAAAAATGAGTTAGCGCTTTGAAATCGCCAGACGAGGACAAAATATATTGTAAATTTTCATCACATTTCATGAAAACTTTCCTACCGAAAATATTTCAGTTAAAGTTAATAAGCGTTCCACACTTTTTAACGACACGGTACTTGCAAGTACTTTTTGGTCTCATCAAAACTGCGGGCTTTTCCAGTACAGTTTTTTTTTTTCTACGCAATGGAGTGGAAAATATATTGTGCGTTCTACTCGTGATTATATGCCCGGCGATCTTCTAAAACTAACAGCGATTGGAAAAAGTGGCAAAAAATCGGAGCTCATCGATGCACATCAACGGCGGACATAGTAGTGGTGCGACCCTCCAATTTTTGAAAATCGATTCATTTGTTTTCAACATTAGGAGTATTGTATAATATGGTCTGTGGCTGTATATACACTATGCATTAATTATCATGAAAAATTGTAATTTTTTCCCAAAAACTAACAAACAATAACACAAAACTGCAATTAAATCTGGAAGCTCATCGATACACCATCGACGGCCGACCGTATTTAGACGTCTGGCGATTTGTTTACAAAGTCATTGTCATGCTTCTCGGCGCACTTAACCATTGTGGCGAGTTGTAGCGAGTAGCGCTTTTCGTTCTCTCCATGGCAACAGGCGTGAGCCAATTAAAGCCAGAACGTATTCACCTTTCTGGCTTTTGATTGGCTAACGCCTGGTTGCCCATGGAGAACGAAAGCGCTACTAGCGCTACTAGCGTGTGTCCAAGCAGCGCTCAGTTTGATCGGAAACGTCAGCAGAGCCTCCAAAAAAATGCCCCGCTGCACTCGATTTAAACAATGGTAGGGAGACGAATTTGTCAATGACCATTCATGAAGTACACAGGTACTTGTATTTTGATATTTTTTCCAAACTTACCAACTTGAATCTGGGAATAATTTTATTTAATTCTTAAATTTAAATAAAATAATTTTAAAACCATAACGGTAGCCTAAGAAATAGTTCTAACAAAATCAAAAGGTCATTATTTCCCTTAAGTGAACTATTTACCTAAATATATATAGGAAGCAGCAACATAATACATAACTGCGCCGATAAACGGCCCGATTATCTTTTTCTAACCCGCATATAATTGATTTGTAGTTACATTGCGCCGCGGAGCGACGCGAAAATTTTGAGTTGTATTTCCCTGGACAACTGCATTCTACTGTTGGAAAGGGCCCAGGGTCCCTTCAGATCGTCAAGGGGCCCCTCCGACCTTTTCAATGCCCTAACCGACCTTGTTTATGGGACTCATCTAGGGGTTCCGCGAAGCGAAAAGACATGATGTGGGGTGGGTGATATATATATATATATACTATATATATTTATAGATATATATATATATATATAAATATATATATATATATATATATATATAGATATATATATATATATATATATATATATATATAATATATATATAATATATATTATATATTAAAAAAAATACAGAAAGGGCTTACTCTACAAGGGACAAATTTAAATCTGAGCTTTCATGGTATATTGTACCACACATGACATAAAGGATGTACAATTTACCCGAAAGCTCCGCTTTTAATAATTTGTATTGTGGAGTAAGTCCTCTATGTATTTCATCATCATCTGGGATCTCTACCGTGCTTTTGGCCCTTCCCGGTCTAACCAGGGACTCCCTCTGACCTTCCAAGTAGCCTCTCTTGTGTGTCAAGGGGCCCTTCGTGCTGTTAAGGAGGTTCTTCCCGACCTGGCCAGAGTGACTGGACTGGCTGCTTAGTCCTGCCCCTGCCGACATGTTCAGGTGCCCCTCACGACCTGCCCAGGGAGCCACCTCCAGTCTGGCTAGGAACTCATCCGGCATGTTCAAGGGTCCTTCACGACCGGCCCAGGGACACTTTCGGTCATAGCCAGGGGCCCATCTGACTTGCCAGGAGCCCCTCTGATCTTGACCAGCGACTCTTCTGGTCGGACTGCGCTGGCTGCTTTGGTGCTCCCTGGCCGACATGCTCAAGGGGCCTTGATGCCTTGTGCTAGGGCCAATTCGGCATGTTCAGAGGCCCCTTCTTAACCGGTAGCCCATGGGTCCCTTCGGTCTGGTCAGGGGCCCCTCCCATCTGCACAGGGGCCCTTTGAACTTTCCACAAGCCCCCTTGTCTCTCCAAGGGCCTTCTAACCCTCTAAGGGGCTCCCGACCCTGTCATAGGACACACCTCCGTGCTGGCTAGGGGCCCATGTGGCATGTTCAGGGGCCCTTCTGACCCACCTAGGGCCCTTTCAGTCTGGTCAGGGGCCCCTCTGACATACACAGGTGCCCCTTTTAACTTCCCAGGGGCCACATCTGGTCTGTCCAGGGGCCCTACAACATGCTATCAGGGCCCTTATGACCCTGGGAAGGGACTGAGCTGGCCAGCATTGTCGCCCTTTCCGACATGATCCAGGGGCCTCATCGACCTACTCAGGCCCCTCTGTGTGGCTAGGGGCCATTCGACGTGTCCAGTGGCCCTCTGAACCCGCTCAGGGGGGCCTTTCGGTCTGACCAGGGGCTCATCTGACGTGCACAGGGCTCTTTTGAACGTCCAAGGGGGCCCTCTGGTCTTTCAGAGTGGGCCCGGTGTTGCCTTAAGTGCTCTAAACTTCACTAAGACGACGCTCTGGGTTCGCGTTAAGAGTCCATGATAACCGCGCTTCGCAGCGGTCTCGTCGGCCCTTTTCGGCGCGCTTGCGCCGCGCTCCGAAAAGGGCCCTTCCTGGCCTCCAGAGGGGGGCCCGCACCCCTCACCCCCCCCCCCCCCCTGGCATACGTAGGCTGGCCTGCTTGTGTGTGCTGCCGCCCCTGTCTCTGTTTTATCTCCTGGCCTCTTGTCTACTCACACATCTGCTGTGGCATCACTATCCCTGCTCTGTATCTGTGATTATCACACTGTGTGTGTCTGTATCTGATAACCCGAC
>JAXIVJ010015131.1:15000-32513 GCA_036785665.1 Chirona hameri
CTCGTCCCTGTCTCTGTCTCTTTCTCTGTCTCTGTCTCTGTCTCTGTCTCTGTCTCTGTCTCTGTCCTGTCTCTGTCTCTGTCTCTGTCCTCTGTCTCTGTCTCTGTCTCTGTCTCTCTGTCTCTGTCTCTGTCTCTGTCCTGTCTCCTGTCTCTGTCTCTGTCTCTGTCTCTGTCTCTGTCTCATGTCTCTGTCTCTGTCTTGTCTCTGTCTCTGTCTCTGTCCTCTGTCTCTGTCTCTGTCTCTGTCCTCTGTCTCTGTCTCGGGTCTCTGGTCTCTGTACTCGTCTCTGTCTCTGTCTCTGTCTCTGTCTCTGTCTCTGTCTCTGTCTCTGTCTCTGTCTCTGTCTCTGTCTCTGTCTCTGTCTCTGTCTCTGTCTCTGTCTCTGTCTCTGTCCTCTGTCTCTGTCTCTGTCTCTGTCTCTGTCTCTGTCTCTGTCTCTGTCCTCTGTCTCTGTCTCTGTCTCTGTCTCTGTCTCTGTCTCTGTCTCTGTCTCTGTCTCTGTCTCTGTCTCTGTCTCTCTCTCTCTCTCGCCATTCCACGGGTGCTTCTTTTTTCAGTCCCGGTATCACCTCAGCGTCAGTATGAGTCCCCACCACAAAACATCCTCTATAGCCCCCCCCCCCCTCCCGCTCCCAGACCCGTCTCTCACGCCATTGGAACGTCTCGCCCGGCACCTGACCTCGTCTGGAGGGTGACCTCAGAGAGTGCGCATCGGACGGCGGCTGAACAGCCCGGAAACCGACCCCGGAGGTCAGCTGCCGCGCAGTTCTGACGCCGATGGAGCCAGCCGGACTCCTCCCCTCCCTCCCCTCCCTTCCTCCCTCCCTCCCTCCTCCCCCCCCCCCCCCCCCCCCCCCCCCCCCTCCCCCACACAAAAAAAATTCAGCCGAACCAGCCGGAACCAGACGGAACCAGACGGAACCGGCCAGGAGTATTTACACGGAATGTTTGTCCGGAATAACTGCCCGATATACTGCCCGAAATACCCGCCCGATATACCTCCCCGGAATACCTGCCTGAAATACCCGCACGATATACCTCCCCGAATAACTCCCCGGAATACCCGCACGATATACCTCCCCGGAATACCTGCTCGGAATACCCGCACGATATACCTCCCCGGAATACCTGCCCGGAATACCCGCACGATATACCTCCCCGGAATAACTCCCCGGAATACCCGCACGATATACCTCCCCGGAATAACTGCCCGGAAATACCCGCACGATATACCTCCCCGAATACCTGCCCGAATACCCGCACGATATACCTCCCCGGAATACCTGCCCGAAATACCCGCACGATATACCTCCCCGGAATACCTGCCCGAAATACCCGCACGATATACCTCCCGGAATACCTGACCGAAATACCGCGACGATATACCTCTCCGGAATACCTGCCCGGAATACCCGCACGATATACCTCCCCGGAATACCTGCCCGGATACCCGCACGATATACTCCCGGAATACCTGCCCGGAATACCCGCACGATATACCTCCCCGGAATACCTGCCCGAAATACCCGCACGATATACCTCCCCGGAATACCTTCCCGAAATACCCGCACGATATACCTCCCCGGAATACCTGCCCGAAATACCCGCACGATATACCTCCCCGGAATACCTGCCCGAAATACCCGCACGATATACCTCCCGGAATACCTGCCCGAAATACCCGCACGATATACCTCCCCGGAATACCTGCCTGAAATACCCGCCCGATATACCTCCCCGGAATAACTCCCCGGAATACCCGCACGATATACCTCCCCGGAATAACTCCCAGGAGTACTACCCGCAGTACCTGCCCGAGAGCAATTAGTATATGTGGCCATTAGGATACTTTTGCTTTCAAAAGTCCCCTGAAGTTTGCATCACGTTCTCGTTCATTTTTGCCTGGGGAAGGAGGGATGTGATGTTAAATTCCAGCAAGGGATTGAGATAATGGCGAAAGTAAAATTTAGTTAAAAGGCGATATAAATGGAGTTCACCAACTACCACACAAACCATACACATATATATTCCTAAGCTTTTAACTCGGACTGTTCCTAAAAAGGAAAACACCACGTTATAGGTACCTATGTTGTTAACTAACCGAATTACTGCTTCAAAGGTATTGATACAAATAGTAGCATTGCATGTATATAGCCAACATGCAAATGTTTTCAGAATATTAAAAGCAAATTTGTGTTGAATTTCTGCTCAAGGGTCTGTCAGCCCGCGGTGGCCGCCGCAGCCGTTTTGACTGACTGCCCAGTACCGATTATCGTCAGAGCTGGCGAACCGTGTTAAAGTGATGTTGGATAACAGACAGGACACGTGTTGAAATGTTTGTTATTTCACAGATGCTTTGCGTCATATACAAAGCTGATCATTAGGTATGACAGCACAATAGTGGGGTGTCAGCGTACTGGCGGGCAGGTGGATTTGAGTGACCAGGAGCGGCGCCACGGATTTTTTCCAGGGGTGGCAAAATTGACTGAGTAGATACGCATGTATTCTCTACTGGGAAAAAGTCCCACGGAAGTATAAAATGCTTATAAACCTCGCGACAAACAAGATTAAACCCAACACATTTCGTCCTATTTTTGTGTTATTAATTAGCTGATAGGTATCTATTTTTGCAAGTTCTTCAAATATTTTAGCACATTTTATTTTGATACCGGACCCATAAAATATTACTAGCACCCCACGATGAATTAACTATGTATCGCGTTTTTCAGATGGTAGACAATTTATAATTAGCAAATAATAGCTTCTGTAAGTATAATCTTGGAACTCAGTACGTTGGACAGCAATTAGGAGAAGCAACGAGTAGATATACTCATTTCTTACATATATGTAAAGGTTGTACAATATTTCAGTGGCGCTGTTCCCTATAGGGAAACCGCCAGCCGCGCGCCGAACCGGCGTCGCTTTTGTCGTGGTGAGGGTTGCGGGTGTTGCGCCGGGATTGGATCGGTGTGGAGATTGTGGCAGCACGGTCATGGGGAGCCATGATGATTAGGGTCATGTGGAAGCATGTGGAACAATACAGAGGTTTGTTATCAAACTGGAGTGGTATGAGAGACGGCGACGCTACCTGAAAGGCAGGAGCAGGAACCCGCAAACATATATGTATTATGTAAGACAATGTTTGAATGTTGCGGTGGGTAGAGGTAAAGTACCGAATGAAGTCTAATTATCTCGTTATTATTTCCTAATTGGTATAAACATGCAAGTGTATTAATGTCAAGACAATTATGACATATAAAGATCTGCCCGAATAAGACCTGCCCGAAATAAAGTCCACCTGGTGGTGTGTTTGCCGGAACAGCAAACACACCACCAGGTGGACGCGTTTCGTCTTACAGAATTCCTCGACACCGTATATGATTAGACGAAATTATACTCACGTGTGTAGCGACACATGACGTGTGTCGCTAACTGCGAGTTATCGAGATATATACGGATTTGTTAAGGACACCCATATATAGGCGAAATTTGACTTTTTATAAGCTCTGGTGACCTCAATATTGACCGGCCTAAGAAATGGCCGGTATACTTTCGATAGAGCTTGTCTCGAGTTACCTAACATCGTTTCCCGCTTATCGCTACACCATGTGTTTTTTAGATCTTAGGGGGCGGCTATCCGCCCCCCCCCCCTTCCCGGCAGTCTGTGGTTGGCGCGAACTCCGGGTGTGCACGGGCGAACCCCGGCTGTGCACATTCACTATATTGTATTTCTTTAATTAAAATAGTACACGTCTGCATTGCCTGTGCCCTGTTGTGCCCTGCCTCTGCCCTGCCCTGCTCCACCATCTGTCTTGTCCTGCCCCACCTCTGTCATGCTTTGCCCTGCCTTGCCTTGCTCTGCTCTGCCCTGCCCTGCCCTGCCCTGCCCTGTCCTGCCTTGCCTCTGCCCCGCCTCTGTCCCGTCCTGTCCTGTCCCTCCCTGTCCTGCCCCGCCCTGATTGGCCCTGCTCTGCCCGTTGCCACCACCCTGTCCTGACCCGCCCAGTGGCGCCGGCACAGCTGTTGCATTGACGTGCTCTCGGTTAGATAAGTCAATTTAGATTATCCGATACAGAGCGAAAGTTTCGGTCAAATTGGCGAATATTGTGGGCATGACTAGATCACTGGCGGATCCAGGGGAAGGAGAGAAATGCAGCCCCCCCCCCCCCCCCCCAAGCCTGGAAGGGAGGGCCAGCATGTCTTTTGCCCCCCCCCCCCCCCCCTCCAAAAAAAACGAAAGCAACCACGTACTTATTAATTATTTGAGTCTAAATGTTTCCTCAAAAACCTTAATAAAATGGAGAATTTTCTAGAGAAGAGAACTAAAACAAACGAAAAAGACTGAATTTTCGAAACAAAAGTGTCCATTCCATAATTCGTGTTGCATAAATACCTTCATTTGGGAGCAATTGGAAGCATAAGAGTCACATCGCTAAATGTGATACGAATGGTGCGAATAGCAGCAGTTGCCGTTAGTACTAAATCGAAGCGTGCTGCGCTCTACGCGTGGGAAGTTAACAGTTCAACATTGTGAATTATTCGGTACTGGCGATTAGGACATTGATAGCAGCAGTTGCTGTTAGTACTAAATCGAAGCGTGCTGCGCTCTACGCGTGGGAAGTTAACAGTTCGGATGGTGCGAATAGCAGCAGTTGTTGTTAGTACTAAATCGAAGCGTGCTGCGCTCTACGCGTGGGAAGTTAACAGTTCGGATGGTGCGAATAGCAGCAGTTGCTGTTAGCACTAAATCGAAGCGTGCTGCGCTCTACGCGTGGGAAGTTAACAGTTCGGATGGTGCGAATAGCAGCAGTTGCTGTTAGTACTAAATCGAAGCGTGCTGCGCTCTACGCGTGGGAAGTTAACAGTTCGGATGGTGCGAATAGCAGCAGTTGCTGTTAGCACTAAATCGAAGCGTGCTGCGCTCTACGCGTGGGAAGTTAACAGTTCGGATGGTGCGAATAGCAGCAGTTGCTGTTAGTACTAAATCGAAGCGTGCTGCGCTCTACGCGTGGGAAGTTAACAGTTCGGATGGTGCGAATAGCAGCAGTTGCTGTTGCACTAAATCGAAGCGTGCTGCGCTCTACGCGTGGGAAGTTAACAGTTCGGATGGTGCGAATAGCAGCAGTTGCTGTTAGTACTAAATCGAAGCGTGCTGCGCTCTACGCGTGGGAAGTTAACAGTTCGGATGGTGCGAATAGCAGCAGTTGCTGTTAGCACTAAATCGAAGCGTGCTGCGCTCTACGCGTAGGAAGTTAACAGTTCAACATTGTGAATTATTCGGTACTGGCGATTAGGGAGGACATTGTCATGAAGAGGCAGTCGACTCCGAATCATATTTAAAAGAAAAATAAAATAAATGGAAAGGTACCTATGTTTTCTATCAAAGCCAAAACGGGTACGTATAGCTCACCTGGTTCACTCGGGTGGTTGGGTTTCCATACTAAAGGTGGATCCAGGGGACCAACGGGACCAACCCCTCCCCCAAGACTGTTCAAGGGGGCCAAACTATGTTTGCCTCTCCCCCAAGACATGAAGTCTAATACATGTTATATTTTCGTTTTTAGAGCGGTGCTGGGCAAATTTGGCAAAAGTTTGGCAATTTTGGACAAATTTGGCGGCGCTGTGCGCCGCTGTTTTTCCGCTATTCTCGAAAAACCTCAGGGGGTCAAAATGACCCCCACCAGGGCGAGGGGTAATTTATAAGTTTAATAATTATCACGTTTACATGTGTCCTTATTTCATTATTTCTATCCAGCAACATTTCGGTATTGGAAATAGAACACTCTGTCCAAATACATCCTTATCCTGTAGGTCATTGCCGTCCTTCCGGTTACAACGGCGGAGGCGGAGAGGGTGTTCAGTAAGGTGGAGAAGACTCTATCCTCTCTCCGAGCGACAATGACCGAGCTCCGGATGGAGGCGCTGATCATGGGCGAAGCCCACCGAGACCTAATGTCATCCGTCAGCGAAGTCGTTGACTTCTTCGCGCGATCGGGAAGTCCCCAGCTAGATTATTTCAGGCTGCCGCTGCCTGGCTGGCTGCCGCAGGTAATCAACCCTGAATGCTCGGAGAGGTTTTCTGCCATAGACTGTATGGCAGTAATATGAGAAATGCAGCGTTCACCGTAGTAGGTATCGGTTACTTCGTCGGCGTCTGTCGTAGCTATGCTCGCCGAGATGCGCAGATGGCCTCGAGGTCCGGGAGCGGAGCAGGGACATATTATTTTTCTTCTCGAGAACCTGGCAACGGAAGTTGATTATTCTATCCGTATGCGGTGCATAGATGGGTAGCTAAAGTTTCTTGAAATGCATATATAATTTGACGCCATGATCGGGTCATTCATTGTTTTGTGTTTTGAATGGTGGAAGTCCGACTAGTTCGATTATGTTTGACGTTCTCGTCTTTAGCTCCTTTTTATCGGAGCGCAACAGATAACAACGACAAACATTTGTGCAGTGAAATGCGTATTTATTTTTTCGGTCGGACCCTCCCCTCGGTTTACTATCCGAGATTCGGAGCTGGAAATTCTGAAGAAAACTACCATTGATTTGATGCTCCAAGTTCTGTTTCAAATTTATATGTTAGCTTCTTTCCACTAACATTTTTTCCCTTGACTGCAAAAAAAAAACGATTCAAATATAAGATACCTACTCATGTTGTTTGGCAAGGGTCGTCGAACCTTATTGCAAAAAGTAGTTGGCCCAGAAGACGAACGGATGGATCCTCCATTGCTCTTAAGGGCAAAACCGGCTTGATTCAGCACACATTTTTTCATGTTTTTTCTCTTGCAGTCTGGAACAAAAACATAGGTACACCTTTTTCGATATCCAAAAGGTTGAAAAGCTTTACAAATAAAAAATACAGAAATAATTAGAAATCGTGTGATTGCAAAATAAAGTGGCCCAAATCAGGGAAGAAATTCGCGATCGGGGGTACCTAGGTAAGGTCCGCTCAAACTGATCGCCCCCCCCCCCCCCCAAAAAAAACGGCCGGCTGTATCCGCCCTTGGACTAGATATAGCCCGTGCACTGAAAGGGGTTTGCACCGAACACGAACTTCAGGGGGTTGACTTCCCCCCCCCCCCCCCACCGTGAGATCTCGAAAACTACGCTACGTAGCGACAATCAAAAAACGGCATTTGATAGCTTGATACAAGTTCTATCGAAAGTATTTAATATCTGTTTAGGTCAGGTCAAAATTGAGGTCACCAGAAGTCATCAAAGGTCAAATTTCCAGTTTTTTCCTGTTTTAGGACTTCGCTCCAGAAATTCCCATATATCTCAGAACCTATGCTAGTTAGAAACAAACGCAAAAAATAAAACGCCATCCAGTGAAATTTGCAATCGACAAGGTGTCCTCAAATGTGATATCAGGTCAATATTTGATGCTCCAGAGGTCAAAAATAAAAATGTAGGTTTTTTGCAAAATTGTGTTTCGCTACTAACTTTGTACGTAATAAAGATAACGGAACTGTGCACGCCATTGTATTTATCTCGTCAAGGCGCTTCGAAAAATATTCATGGTGACCTTGTTAAGTCAACTTTAAAAATTTGACCTCAGGTCAAGGTCAAGTGGTAACCCAAGTATAGCATGTTGCATATGGGAAAACGTGTCTCGACCAGACAAAACACTGTCTGTCTGTTTTATTTCTGTCTGTTTTAAAATAAAACTGTCTGTTTTATTTCTCTGTCTGCATTATGTCGGGAGTTATTGACAAAAAGGTGATGGCGACCTCGCATGACCTCAAATGATCCCATAGGGATCACTGAACAAAACTTATACTTGAATCATTAAGAATATATTATAATAACATGATACAGACGTAATTGGACTAATATCATGCATATCCTTGGAATAGGAAGCATTTGTATATTTCCCCATTGACTTATTATGCGGAGGTTACGAAATTGACCTGACCTTAGGTCACCGATATCAAAATTCCGAGATAAGCGAATTGTAAGTACTTATGCCCTCATGACATCCTGTAAGTTTCAAACTGATCGGTGAGAAACTCTGGCTTTGGCACAACTGCAAACAAATTTGGAGGTGGGGTCACTTGACCTGGTCTGGTGACCTGACCTGAGATGACCCGAGGTTATTTTTTGTTGAAAGTGTGCGCAATTGATATCCTAACAGGTATGCCAAAACCCAGCGGCGCTGCGTGCCGCCGTTTTTTCGCTATCTGCGAAAAACCTGAGGGGGGGCGGAAATCAACCCCCCCTGCAGTGCGTGGGATAATAGGCTGAATAGCAATAGACTAACGTGACTAAATTTTCCATTGGCCGACAAAGAGAACTGTTCCATATATCTTCACAGCAGTCGGAATCCACAATGACAATTTTGACAAAACAGCACCGTTAAAATTTGGACGGTGGTCTAAATTTTAGGGGTGGCAATGCCACCCTAGAGTCACAGTAGGGGTGCAGTCTGCCACCCCTGCCCCTATGGTGGCGCCGCCATTGGATTTTACGCAACGGGGCTGTTGTTACCACAGCTGCTGAGCTGTCGAATGGCATTTGAATTAATGAAACTGTGATTACGTGTTACATTCCAACGATGGTATTGTGTCGAGTTGATGACTCCCATGGAGATGGCGCGTAACTGCGGACTGTTTTTATTCCTAAATTACCACAACGTGATATTAACCGCAAAAGTATTTAATTTCCGGTCTTGTGAAATTATTTCCTCCTAAATTGAGGATCTTCATAGAACCGGTCCTCGCTTCTTACGTAATGAGGTATATAAATGTGCAGTTATACCTCCCTCAGACGTCAGGCCAATGAGTAACATACTTGGATGAATTCAGTTTGTGAAAGAGAGAGTTATTCAACCGAAACGAGAAGACGTTCTCACTTACGATCTCACGGCCCAGGACGATCTAGAAACATTATTTCGGACGCATTGAAACTCGCTTCCTTATCGTCAAATTAGCACATCGGCACGAGCGTTCTCTCCAATGCCTCCTCCGGTTGCTGCTTGTGCCGTCGCGTGGCATTGCGCTGTGAAGGCCGCCCATCCACTACCTGACACTGCCTGTCACTGCACCTGCAGCTATATTTCTCTGCCTCAGTACCGTCCTTGTCCTGTGCCGCTCCTGCAGCCCCGGGGTCCCGCCGGGGTCCCGCCGGGGTCCCGCCGGGGTCCCGCCGGGCGCCGGGGCCGGAGACGCGGCGGGTGAAGACAGCCGCTGTTTTTACCGACCCGGGAGGGATGGCAACACATACACACAGAGTGGAATGGATGGTGTCACCCCCGCTGCGTCGCAGCGCCGCCCCTTGGTGGTGCAGTGGTACCGCGGTCATGGCCAGACGCCGTCGGCGGCGGCGGCACTGGGGGACAACTCCACCGCCAGGTCCGGAGAGTGTCGAGATGACGCACTGGGGGACAACTCCACCGCCAGGTCCGGAGAGTGTCGAGATGACGCACTGGGGGACAACTCCACCGCCAGGTCCGGAGAGTGTCGAGATGACGCACTGGGGGACAACTCCACCGCCAGGTCCGGAGAGTGTCGAGATGACGCACTGGGGGACAACTCCACCGCCAGGTCCGGAGAGTGTCGAGATGACGCACTGGGGGACAACTCCACCGCCAGGTCCGGAGAGTGTCGAGATGACGCACTGGGGGACAACTCCACCGCCAGGTCCGGAGAGTGTCGAGATGACGCACTGGGGGACAACTCCACCGCCAGGTCCGGAGAGTGTCGAGATGACGCACTGGGGGACAACTCCACCGCCAGGTCCGGAGAGTGTCGAGATGACGCACTGGGGGACAACTCCACCGCCAGGTCCGGAGAGTGTCGAGATGACGCACTGGGGGACAACTCCACCGGGTGTTAGTCCCAGAGTCGCCGACAGCCAGGTCCGGAGAGTGTCGGGATGACGCACTGGGGGACAACTCCACCGGGTGTTAGCCCCAGAGTCGCCGACAGCCAGGTCCGGAGAGTGTCGGGATGACGCACTGGGGGACAACTCCACCGGGTGTTAGTCCCAGAGTCGCCGACAGCAGCCAGGTCCGGAGAGTGTCGGGGGATGACGCACTGGGGGACAACTCCACCGGGTGTTAGTCCCAGAGTCGCCGACAGCAGCCAGGTCCGGAGAGTGTCGGGATGACGCACTGGGGGACAACTCCACCGGGTGTTAGCCCCAGAGTCGCCGACAGCAGCCAGGTCCGGAGAGTGTCGGGATGACGCACTGGGGGACAACTCCACCAGGTGTTAGCCCCAGAGTCGCCGACAGCCAGGTCCGGAGAGTGTCGGGATGACGCACTGGGGGACAACTCCACCGGGTGTTAGCCCCAGAGTCGCCGACAGCAGCCAGGTCCGGAGAGTGTCGGGATGACGCACTGGGGGACAACTCCACCGGGTGTTAGCCCCAGAGTCGCCGACAGCAGCCAGGTCCGGAGAGTGTCGGGATGACGCACTGGGGGACAACTCCACCGGGTGTTAGCCCCAGAGTCGCCGACAGCCAGGTCCGGAGAGTGTCGGGATGACGCACTGGGGGACAACTCCACCGGGTGTTAGCCCCAGAGTCGCCGACAGCCAGGTCCGGAGAGTGTCGTGATGACGCACTGGGGGACAACTCCACCGGGTGTTAGCCCCAGAGTCGCCGACAGCCAGGTCCGGAGAGTGTCGGGATGACGCACTGGGGGACAACTCCACCGGGTGTTAGTCCCAGAGTCGCCGACAGCCAGGTCCGGAGAGTGTCGGGATGACGCACTGGGGGACAACTCCACCGGGTGTTAGCCCCAGAGTCGCCGACAGCCAGGTCCGGAGAGTGTCGGGATGACGCACTGGGGGACAACTCCACCGGGTGTTAGCCCCAGAGTCGCCGACAGCAGCCAGGTCCGGAGAGTGTCGAGATGACGCACTGGGGGACAACTCCACCGGGTGTTAGCCCCAGAGTCGCCGACAGCAGCCAGGTCCGGAGAGTGTCGAGATGACGCACTGGGGGACAACTCCACCGGGTGTTAGCCCCAGAGTCGCCGACAGCCAGGTCCGGAGAGTGTCGAGATGACGCACTGGGGGACAACTCCACCGGGTGTTAGCCCCAGAGTCGCCGACAGCAGCCAGGTCCGGAGAGTGTCGGGATGACGCACTGGGGGACAACTCCACCGGGTGTTAGCCCCAGAGTCGCCGACAGCAGCCAGGTCCGGAGAGTGTCGGGATGACGCACTGGGGGACAACTCCACCGGGTGTTAGCCCCAGAGTCGCCGACAGCAGCCAGGTCCGGAGAGTGTCGGGATGACGCACTGGGGGACAACTCCACCGGGTGTTAGCCCCAGAGTCGCCGACAGCAGCCAGGTCCGGAGAGTGTCGGGATGACGCACTGGGGGACAACTCCACCGGGTGTTAGCCCCAGAGTCGCCGACAGCAGCCAGGTCCGGAGAGTGTCGGGATGACGCACTGGGGGACAACTCCACCGGGTGTTAGCCCCAGAGTCGCCGACAGCAGCCAGGTCCGGAGAGTGTCGGGATGACGCACTGGGGGACAACTCCACCGGGTGTTAGCCCCAGAGTCGCCGACAGCAGCCAGGTCCGGAGAGTGTCGGGATGACGCACTGGGGGACAACTCCACCGGGTGTTAGCCCCAGAGTCGCCGACAGCCAGGTCCGGAGAGTGTCGAGATGACGCACTGGGGGACAACTCCACCGGGTGTTAGTCCCAGAGTCGCCGACAGCCAGGTCCGGAGAGTGTCGGGATGACGCACTGGGGGACAACTCCACCGGGTGTTAGTCCCAGAGTCGCCGACAGCCAGGTCCGGAGAGTGTCGGGATGACGCACTGGGGGACAACTCCACCGGGTGT
Source organism: Chirona hameri (assembly GCA_036785665.1). Lineage (NCBI taxonomy): Eukaryota > Metazoa > Arthropoda > Thecostraca > Balanomorpha > Balanidae > Chirona > Chirona hameri. Next base: position 26,806 of record JAXIVJ010015131.1, read on the forward strand.
TAGCCCCAGAGTCGCCGACAGCCAGGTCCGGAGAGTGTCGAGATGACGCACTGGGGGACAACTCCACCGGGTGTTAGCCCCAGAGTCGCCGACAGCCAGGTCCGGAGAGTGTCGGGATGACGCACTGGGGGACAACTCCACCGGGTGTTAGCCCCAGAGTCGCCCGACAGCAGCCAGGTCCGGAGAGTGTCGAGATGACGCACTGGGGGACAACTCCACCGGGTGTTAGCCCCAGAGTCGCCGACAGCAGCCAGGTCCGGAGAGTGTCGAGATGACGCACTGGGGGACAACTCCACCGGGTGTTAGCCCCAGAGTCGCCGACAGCAGCCAGGTCCAGAGAGTGTCGAGATGACGCACTGGGGGACAACTCCACCGGGTGTTAGCCCCAGAGTCGCCGACAGCAGCCAGGTCCGGAGAGTGTCGAGATGACGCACTGGGGGACAACTCCACCGGGTGTTAGCCCCAGAGTCGCCGACAGCCAGGTCCGGAGAGTGTCGAGATGACGCACTGGGGGACAACTCCACCGGGTGTTAGTCCCAGAGTCGCCGACAGCCAGGTCCGGAGAGTGTCGAGATGACGCACTGGGGGACAACTCCACCGGGTGTTAGCCCCAGAGTCGCCGACAGCAGCCAGGTCCGGAGAGTGTCGGGATGACGCACTGGGGGACAACTCCACCGGGTGTTAGCCCCAGAGTCGCCGACAGCCAGGTCCGGAGAGTGTCTAGATGACGCACTGGGGGACAACTCCACCGGGTGTTAGCCCCAGAGTCGCCGACAGCAGCCAGGTCCGGAGAGTGTCGAGATGACGCACTGGGGCACAACTCCACCGGGTGTTAGCCCCAGAGTCGCCGACAGCCAGGTCCGGAGAGTGTCGAGATGACGCACTGGGGGACAACTCCACCGGGTGTTAGCCCCAGAGTCGCCGACAGCCAGGTCCGGAGAGTGTCGAGATGACGCACTGGGGGACAACTCCACCGGGTGTTAGCCCCAGAGTCGCCGACAGCCAGGTCCGGAGAGTGTCGAGATGACGCACTGGGGGACAACTCCACCGGGTGTTAGCCCCAGAGTCGCCGACAGCAGCCAGGTCCGGAGAGTGTCGAGATGACGCACTGGGGGACAACTCCACCAGGTGTTAGCCCCAGAGTCGCCGACAGCAGCCAGGTCCGGAGAGTGTCGAGATGACGCACTGGGGGACAACTCCACCGGGTGTTAGCCCCAGAGTCGCCGACAGCAGCCAGGTCCGGAGAGTGTCGAGATGACGCACTGGGGGACAACTCCACCGGGTGTTAGCCCCAGAGTCGCCGACAGCAGCCAGGTCCGGAGAGTGTCGAGATGACGCACTGGGGGACAACTCCACCGGGTGTTAGCCCCAGAGTCGCCGACAGCAGCCAGGTCCGGAGAGTGTCGAGATGACGCACTGGGGGACAACTCCACCGGGTGTTAGCCCCAGAGTCGCCGACAGCAGCCAGGTCCGGAGAGTGTCGGGATGACGCACTGGGGGACAACTCCACCGGGTGTTAGTCCCAGAGTCGCCGACAGCCAGTCCGGAGAGTGTCGAGATGACGCACTGGGGGACAACTCCACCGGGTGTTAGTCCCAGAGTCGCCGACAGCCAGGTCCGGAGAGTGTCGAGATGACGCACTGGGGGACAACTCCACCGGGTGTTAGCCCCAGAGTCGCCGACAGCAGCCAGGTCCGGAGAGTGTCGAGATGACGCACTGGGGGACAACTCCACCGGGTGTTAGCCCCAGAGTCGCCGACAGCAGCCAGGTCCGGAGAGTGTCGAGATGACGCACTGGGGGACAACTCCACCGGGTGTTAGCCCCAGAGTCGCCGACAGCCAGGTCCGGAGAGTGTCGGGATGACGCACTGGGGGACAACTCCACCGGGTGTTAGCCCCAGAGTCGCCGACAGCCAGGTCCGGAGAGTGTCGAGATGACGCACTGGGGGACAACTCCACCGGGTGTTAGCCCCAGAGTCGCCGACAGCAGCCAGGTCCGGAGAGTGTCGAGATGACGCACTGGGGGACAACTCCACCGGGTGTTAGCCCCAGAGTCGCCGACAGCAGCCAGGTCCGGAGAGTGTCGGGATGACGCACTGGGCGACAACTCCACCGGGTGTTAGTCCCAGAGTCGCCGACAGCAGCCAGGTCCGGAGAGTGTCGAGATGACGCACTGGGGGACAACTCCACCGGGTGTTAGTCCCAGAGTCGCCGACAGCAGCCAGGTCCGGAGAGTGTCGGGATGACGCACTGGGGGACAACTCCACCGGGTGTTAGCCCCAGAGTCGCCGACAGCCAGGTCCGGAGAGTGTCGAGATGACGCACTGGGGGACAACTCCACAGGGTGTTAGCCCCAGAGTCGCCGACAGCCCGGTCCGGAGAGTGTCGGGATGACGCACTGGGGGACAACTCCACCGGGTGTTAGCCCCAGAGTCGCCGACAGCAGCCAGGTCCGGAGAGTGTCGAGATGACGCACTGGGGGACAACTCCACCGGGTGTTAGTCCCAGAGTCGCCGACAGCCAGGTCCGGAGAGTGTCGAGATGACGCACTGGGGGACAACTCCACCGGGTGTTAGTCCCAGAGTCGCCGACAGCCAGGTCCGGAGAGTGTCGAGATGACGCACTGGGGGACAACTCCACCGGGTGTTAGTCCCAGAGTCGCCGACAGCCAGGTCCGGAGAGTGTCGAGATGACGCACTGGGGGACAACTCCACCGGGTGTTAGTCCCAGAGTCGCCGACAGCCAGGTCCGGAGAGTGTCGGGATGACGCACTGGGGGACAACTCCACCGGGTGTTAGTCCCAGAGTCGCCGACAGCAGCCAGGTCCGGAGAGTGTCGGGATGACGCACTGGGGGACAACTCCACCGGGTGTTAGTCCCAGAGTCGCCGACAGCAGCCAGGTCCGGAGAGTGTCGAGATGACGCACTGGGGGACAACTCCACCGGGTGTTAGTCCCAGAGTCGCCGACAGCAGCCAGGTCCGGAGAGTGTCGAGATGACGCACTGGGGGACAACTCCACCGGGTGTTAGTCCCAGAGTCGCCGACAGCCAGGTCCGGAGAGTGTCGGGATGACGCACTGGGGGACAACTCCACCGGGTGTTAGCCCCAGAGTCGCCGACAGCCAGGTCCGGAGAGTGTCGGGATGACGCACTGGGGGACAACTCCACCGGGTGTTAGTCCCAGAGTCGCCGACAGCCAGGTCCGGAGAGTGTCGAGATGACGCACTGGGGGACAACTCCACCGGGTGTTAGTCCCAGAGTCGCCGACAGCAGCCAGGTCCGGAGAGTGTCGGGATGACGCACTGGGGGACAACTCCACCGGGTGTTAGCCCCAGAGTCGCCGACAGCCAGGTCCGGAGAGTGTCGAGAAGACGCACTGGGGGACAACTCCACCGGGTGTTAGTCCCAGAGTCGCCGACAGCCAGGTCCGGAGAGTGTCGAGATGACGCACTGGGGGACAACTCCACCGGGTGTTAGTCCCAGAGTCGCCGACAGCCAGGTCCGGAGAGTGTCGAGATGACGCACTGGGGGACAACTCCACCGGGTGTTAGTCCCAGAGTCGCCGACAGCAGCCAGGTCCGGAGAGTGTCGAGATGACGCACTGGGGGACAACTCCACCGGGTGTTAGCCCCAGAGTCGCCGACAGCAGCCAGGTCCGGAGAGTGTCGGGATGACGCACTGGGGGACAACTCCACCGGGTGTTAGTCCCAGAGTCGCCGACAGCCAGGTCCGGAGAGTGTCGGGATGACGCACTGGGGGACAACTCCACCGGTTGTTAGTCCCAGAGTCGCCGACAGCAGCCAGGTCCGGAGAGTGTCGAGATGACGCACTGGGGGACAACTCCACCGGATGTTAGTCCCAGAGTCGCCGACAGCCAGGTCCGGAGAGTGTCGAGATGACGCACTGGGGGACAACTCCACCGGGTGTTAGCCCCAGAGTCGCCGACAGCCAGGTCCGGAGAGTGTCGGGATGACGCACTGGGGGACAACTCCACCGGGTGTTAGCCCCAGAGTCGCCGACAGCCAGGTCCGGAGAGTGTCGAGATGACGCACTGGGGGACAACTCCACCGGGTGTTAGCCCCAGAGTCGCCGACAGCCAGGTCCGGAGAGTGTCGGGATGACGCACTGGGGGACAACTCCACCGGGTGTTAGTCCCAGAGTCGCCGACAGCAGCCAGGTCCGGAGAGTGTCGAGATGACGCACTGGGGGACAACTCCACCGGGTGTTAGTCCCAGAGTCGCCGACAGCCAGGTCCGGAGAGTGTCGGGATGACGCACTGGGGGACAACTCCACCGGGTGTTAGCCCCAGAGTCGCCGACAGCCAGGTCCGGAGAGTGTCGGGATGACGCACTGGGGGACAACTCCACCGGGTGTTAGTCCCAGAGTCGCCGACAGCAGCCAGGTCCGGAGAGTGTCGAGATGACGCACTGGGGGACAACTCCACCGGGTGTTAGCCCCAGAGTCGCCGACAGCCAGGTCCGGAGAGTGTCGGGATGACGCACTGGGGGACAACTCCACCGGGTGTTAGTCCCAGAGTCGCCGACAGCAGCCAGGTCCGGAGAGTGTCGAGATGACGCACTGGGGGACAACTCCACCGGGTGTTAGTCCCAGAGTCGCCGACAGCAGCCAGGTCCGGAGAGTGTCGAGATGACGCACTGGGGGACAACTCCACCGGGTGTTAGTCCCAGAGTCGCCGACAGCAGCCAGGTCCGGAGAGTGTCGAGATGACGCACTGGGGGACAACTCCACCGGGTGTTAGTCCCAGAGTCGCCGACAGCAGCCAGGTCCGGAGAGTGTCGGATATCTGGAGAGTGTCGGGATGACGCTGATTTCACAGAAGCAAGACAGTCGCGTTTGACATCACAGCCTTACATCGCGGTATTTGACCGGTGTTCAATCAGTATCCAATCGATTGATGAAGATGGATTTAGGGCTGTCGACGTCACAGCCGTCACTGGCACACCGGCTCCCTTTGCAGCCGTCACCGGCTCCCTTTGCACACCGGCTCCCTTTGCAGTGTATCGTCGGGCGTGTACGGTTTATCTGAAGCTTTATCTTATCCCCTGTCCATGCCCTGTTTTGTTAACCTGTTGCCATTTTACTACTTGCTTTTTATCTATCCAGCGTCCGGTCCCAATTGTATCCTCATCCCATACCTGAAGTCATAGACCCCAGCATACAAGCCAATAGCCGCACATAACCTAATTACCTGAAGTCATAGACCCCAGCATACAAGCCAATAGCCGCACATAACCTAATTACCTGAAGTCATAGACACCAGCATACAAGCCAATAGCCGCGCATAACCTAATTACCTGAAGTCATAGACACCAGCATACAAGCCAATAGCCGTACATAACCTAATTACCTGAAGTCATAGACCCCAGCATAACAAGCCAATTGCCGTATTACGTCGTCTGTTTTGCTGGGTTAATGCGTCGAGACTATCCCATCAGTGGTTATACTCCGACCGCCATTCGTGTTTAATCGGCCAATACTGTAGTCAGAGTGGAGCGATTCACGCTATTGGACTGCTGCTCCATTCCCGAGTGTTGACATGTTTATGATCGCTGGTGGTCGGCGGCGGTTTAGTTTTCCCATGGCCGCTCGTCTTCAGGTGTTACGACAGCTAAAAATAGACACGGCACGAATATAGGAGGCAGAGAAGCTCACACAACGAATCTCACGCAAAGGCCCAAAATAGGCACA